>JASDQU010589644.1:19377-36220 GCA_032191745.1 Picea mariana
GATAATTTCCTAGTATCTAGATAGTTTTCCATATCTGCAAACCATGGGGTATTGACAGAAAGGGAAAAGAGGTGCTCGTCCGGGAAGCTATCATCTACAGGGATATCATCATCCTCATTTTTTATTCGGGAAAAAAAATCATCTACTACATTATCCTTACCAGAATGGTCAAGCTCAGTGATATTAAATTCTTGCAATAATAAAATCCACTTGGTCACTCAACCATTAGTTATGGGTTTATTCATGAGGAATCTAATGGTAGAATGATCAGTATGTAAAAATACTTCATAACCTGTAATGTAATGACAAAACTTGTTAATAGCATGAACAACTGCCAAGAATTATTTCTCGGTAACTTTATCATTTAACTCGACAGGGGACAAGTTTTTGCTCACAAAATAAATGGCATAGGGAAGCTGGTCCTCTTTCCTCTCTAATACCCCTCCTATTGCGATGTCGGAGGGATCAGTGGATATATGAAATGCGAGAGTCCAATTGGGCCCTCTAAGAATTGGTGCCACAGACAGCTTAGCTCTCAAGGTTTCAAAAGCAGTTTGACATTGCTCAGTCCAAACAAAATCAACATCTTTTATTAGTAATCCAAACATAGGTGCAACAATCTTTGTAAAATTTTCAATAAACCATTGGTAATATCCGACGTGTCCAAGAAATCTTCTCACCTCTTTCTGAGTCTTAGGGAGTGGAATTCTAACGATGACCTCAATCTTTGCGGGATCAAATTTTATCCCTTCAGATGAAACATGATGTCCTATAACCAATCCTTCAGTTAAAAACATTTTTCACTTTTCATGGCTTAGAGATAGGTTCATTTCCTGGCATCTAATGAGGACTTTTTCTAAGTTGTCTAAGGCTTTCTGTTAAGTGTTTCCATAGACTGTGAAGTCGTCCATGTATACCTCCACACAATCATGAATAAGATCGAAAAATATCCCTAATACTGCTCGTTGAAATGTGGCAGGAGCATTACACAATCCAAAAGGTAAGACCCTATAAGCATAGGTTCCCCAAGGACAAGTAAAGGTAGTCTTGTCCTGGTCCTCGGGTGCTATAAGAATCTGAATGTACACACTGTACCCATCTAGAAATGAAAATAACTTCTTGCCACACAAGGTATCTAGAACTTGGTAAATGAAAGAGAGAAGAAATTAGTCTTTCAGAGTGGCTTTGTTGAGTTCTCGGAAATCAACAAAAATTCTCCATTTCCTGGTCACTTTCTTTGGAACCACTACAAGCGGGGATAGCCACTTACTGTCAGAGATGGGATAAATTAATATGACATTTAACAACTTTTGGTTCTCCTCCTTGACTATATCTTTAAGTGTTGGGTTCCTCCTTCTCTGGGGTTGCCTAATAGGTGTTACTTCCCCCTAGGTATATATGTGATGGATGCATGTGTCGGGGTGTATACCTTTCATGTCAGTGTATTCCCAGGAAAATGCTTCTGATTGTTCTTTAAGGATATCTACTAATTGTTTTTGTTGGTCTGCATCTAGCCCGGAGTTTATATGTAAACATTTCCCTGGACTAATCTCATAGGCATGGTGTAAGACATGGAAGACTCATCTATCTTGAAAATAAAAGATGTCAAGTAAAAAATGGATGGGTCTAATTGTTCTTTAAATTCTTCCCCAAACATGTACTCAAATTGGGGAAAAGACTGTGGAAAATCCACACATGTGATAGCAGAAATGAACTGGTTTAACATATTTTTTGTTGTGTGCTCCTGAAGTGCCCATGCATGGTCACTTGGCAATACAAGTTCTTCCCTATCCTCTTTCTCATATGGACATTCAAGCCACCATATATTCTCCATAATAGGTTGAGCTGGAGGGTAAATGGTGGGCTTCTAAATAGAGATACCATTTGAGATGGTCATTTCTCCTTCTCTATAGCCAATAAATGTTTTGGTTGTGGCTAGCCAAGATCTTCCCAAAATGACGGGTGGCCTTTGGCAGGATCCTTTGAATGAATGACAAGAAACTCTACGGGGTACTCCCATGAGGATAAAGTAACCATGACATCATCCAAAATTCCTTCAGGTATAACCATAGTTTTATCTGCTAATTCCAAAATGGTTGGGGTATAATGAAGAAGAGGTTGTAACTGTAATTGTTCCAAGGTAGTAGCGGTCATAGCATTGATGGCTGCCCCTAGGTATATGAGAGTGTTTCCAATGGAGACCTCATTAATGGTTATGGTCACTACGGGGTTTCTTGGGTTCCCATATTTTGCTAGTTTTGGCTGCTCTGATATATACTCAGAAATTCCTCCTACCAAATGTACTATAGGAGGGTCCTTTTGCTTCTTACCTGGCTTCTTAATACACAATTCTTTGACTACCTTACTGTATATTGGAATGTCTTTAATAGGTTGAAGCAGGGGAATCTTGACACAAATATTCTTCAATTCATTCAAGATGTCAAATTCCGGTCGGGAGGTAGGTTTCTCGATTACTAATTGCTCTGGATAAGGAGGGACCTTCTTAATTTGTAAAGGTTCATTTTGGGGAAGCTTGGGTTCTTGGTTCATCGGGATAATAACATCTTCCCACCTAGTGTCATCCATGGGTTGTTTGGTGGTTTTTTCTTCTTCTTCTTCCTAGATGACTACTGAAGGACAAATTTTCCCGATCTTAGTTGAATTTCTTATAATGGAACAGGAGTAATAACATATGTTGGGAAGGCCTGAATCTAAACATTGTGAAGAGGTTGAGGGGGCTTATTATTAGGATTTGTCACTAGTTGTGCCGGGAATAGTTTTGGTCTCGGGGAGCTTGAATTTTGATATTGTAGCAGTTGTTGTTGTGGAATAGGAGGTAAAGGTGGTGGAAAAAACCTGGAAAAAGATGTGGAATGTTCGGTGGGAACTAAGGATAAGGATGGTTGGACATATGGATAGGTGGAGCTTGAGGGTTTCCTTGGTTGTGTCCTCCCCTCCATCCTTGAATCCAAGGATGTTGGTAATGAGTAGACCATTTTTTCCAACCTGGTGAGTTCCACTGTTTTTTTTGATAATAGGGTGGAACTTGAGACTGTAGATTCGGGTATGTGGGTTGATTCCTAGGCTTCCATGGCCTCCTAGGTGCATAAGAAGACTCCCCAAGATCTCCACTCCTATATATGGCTAATAAATTGGGCAATGATGGACATTTTTCAGTCACATGGTCTTATGTACAGAAGCCACAAACTGAAATGTTATCTAATGGGCATTCCCTTGAGGAATGCTTCCTCCTGCATCTTGGGAAATATATGCTCATTGCTGCATTCTCCTCCTCCTGTTTCTTTTTTATTTTTAGGGTGTCCAAATGTGAACCTATTGTGCTTAAGATATATGTTTTGAATTTCTCTAAAAGGTTTCCTATATCTGCTCTTGTGATACCACCTGAACTAATTGGTTTTAAGTTTTTGTTGTAAGGGTCCCGAACATTCTTTCCTATTTTGGCTCTCCTCCTTGAGTAATTTTTACACATTTCACATATTTCAGCAAATGGTTTATGGGAGATGTCACTTGATGCCATCAGGTTAAGAATCTCTAGATATTATTTTGAAATTCCCTTAAGGAAAAGATCCCTAATTGCATCCTCTGGGAGGTCATGGTATTTTGACTTCTAGGAGATATAACCAAATCTTTCCATATAATCTTCGAGGGTCTTGTATTCTAACTGTTAGATTTTAAATATGTCATTACAAGACTCTCTGGTCTTGAAGTAGTCTTGGTATTTCTTAAGAAATATGTCTTTCATGGCCTCCCAAGACCTGATACTAGATTCTCCCAACCCCATGAACTATCTTAGTGTAGAGTCTTTGAGGGTGGCAAGAAAGAGTTTTAATTTATGGGCATCTTGCACGTAGTTGTAGCTCCTACACAAGATGTCAAATTCAAATAGGAAGGTTTATGGATCTTCATTGTTTTTACCATAAAAGGTAGGTAGTGCTGAGCGAGGAATATTCTTCATGTTGACATTTGGAGTGGTGTCCAAAATCGGAAACCCGAAGGTAGTTCCGGTTTGGTTTTCAGTTTCTTCTTCCTCCCCATGTCTTACATTGTTATGGTCCTCCTGATCATCCATATTGGTTTGGTTTCCAAAAAGAGAGTACCTAAGTGGTTTTATCTTTGAAGAGAACAAGGTTTCCCTTTGATGGAAAAGTCTTCCTACGGATTGGATGTCTAGGACTCTACTCAAGCCGGTTGAGATTATTGGTGCCAAAGTTTTTGTGTCAGTTTGAGAGATTATTACATTGGATGAACTACCAAACAAAAGATTCACATGTTCAGGGTCTATGATATCTTCAAAATTAGGATCTCCTGATGGTGGTGTAAAAGCAGAGGTTGTATTGTTTGGTTCCGCGGAAGGCTCAAGTGGTCTTGCCTCCTGTCCTAATATGATTCATGCTTCAATTTCTTGTTCTATAGTGCTCCCTGTGTTAGTCTCTTCAGAGACTATTTTATCTCTTTGAGTTGAGCTATCTCTTGTCTTTCGGTATAGGTTTACGGATTTTATAAGCAAAACGTCCCTTCCCCCCAAAATGTCGAAAAGAACCTTGGTTGAAAGGTCTGATTTATATTTAATGTATCTACCTTTTGGATCTCTAGTTCTATTCATGAAAGTAAACAAAAACAAACAAAAAAAAAACTACCATTGGGTTTGGGGGAACCTGCAATAGCAGATGCGCAGGTTCTTACCTCTCATCTTAAAGCTCCCCTGCCACCAATCTAATGCTAAGGTATAGGAATGATCTATTTGCTAACTACTTCTTACCTTGAGACAACTCCCTGGCAACAACACCGAAAATTATGGGTGTTATATATGCACTAAAAACACAGTAAAAACCCTCAATTAAATTTTCAACCCGGGGTAAGTAAACTTAGAGTTGTAGCAAAATATATGCCAAAGGTAGAAGCGCTAGTAGTAGTATAGTCTAACTAGGGAGGTAGCTATCTAAGGATAATCTATCCAAGCAAATCTATGTAATGAACAAACCCTACTAAGAAAATTGAAACTATGTAACCTAAGTAATTTTGGGCCAAGGATCGATGGATAGTTCTAAGAAAACAAGTTAAAACCCTATGTAAAGAAAACTAGTTCATAACAATAAGAAAAAACAACTATTAACCATAACAATAAGCAAATAACCAAATCAAACTATTTTAACTTTCCAACCTACATTCAATGAGCTACTACCCTATAAAGCAAGTAAATAAACAAGCCAACAACTATTCTACTAAAGCAAGCAAACAAGTAAGCAAAGACAACTAACTAACCTAGTAAAGCAAATAGACAAGTAAGAAAAACAACTACCTAACCTATTAAAGAAAGTAAACACAACAACTAACTAACCTATTAAAACAAGTAAGCAACTAACTACTCTAAGATAACTTCTACTACAAGTAATCAAATTAAAACTTCTCATTGAACAACTATCTAGCCTAAGAGGAAAGTGGACTATGTTCTTAATTCAAAACTACTTCTAATTCATGAAAGGAAATCTATTTAATTGATAGCAAGAAGAACTACCAACTAATTCTTAATCTAAGATAAGCAAAATTCTCATTAATCTGTCAAAGCAAAAAGCTATCTATCCTACAACAGCGATAAAACTATCTTCTAAACTATGAAAGAAAGAAAGAAAGAAACTATCTTTTATGATCTATGAAAACATGAAACTATCTTTTAACCTATGACAATTCAAATATAATGCTGGTGGTTGTGTGAATGTCTCCGGTGTTGTATGATATATCGATGGCACTTGGAAACAAAGGATAATTCAAGTGGTATAAGTTCAACACTAATCTCAATAGCAAAGTGAAAGGTATGGATTAAACAATCCAACGATAATTTAGCCATGACAAAAACAATCGTCAATTACCTTGCATATTCATTTATTAACCATCAACAATATAACGAGATTATCATTGTACTTCTATACTATGTAAGAACAATTCATATTTAAGCTCAACTATTAACTAAGAAATACAATTGCAATTTAACTCTAGGAAATAAATTACATAAAATGAAACTATGCTATATCTATTCTAACAATTCAAATTGCAATAAGAAAATGCTTAAGAACAGAAATTAAAACATGACATTAAAAAGGTAAACTACCAAATGTATCAGCCAACAGCTAAGTAAGCAAGATCTATATAAAACTGAAATAAGCAAGCTATTATTAAAAACTGAAATTAATTATATCCATCCATCAAATCCTTGTCAAACAAAACCCAAATTAAAACTCTGTTCTATTCTATCTAAAACTTTGTTTTAAATTTGATTCTAAAATCATAAATAAAGACATAATCTAATATCTAATTGCACATGGGGTTAGTCTAGGGATCTGCAAATCCACTCCTTACTACAAGCTCAATTCATGCTAACACAAACCGTCATACTAACCTTCAAAAGACAATCAAAGCAATTAAACTATAACAACAAACTAATTAACACAGTTAAAATGCATGTACAGGAAATAAAGAGGACAACTAAATTAGGAAATGCATAAACAAACACAAAGATTAGTTACCAGACTATTGGTGGGCCCCCCAACAAGTCATGGTCACTTCCTAAAAGCAAACCACAAATTCAGCAGGTCGATTTCATCATAAAAACTCAAAAACATAGTTCTTATATAACCTGGCAATGTAAAATAGCAAAACAGAGCAAAAGCGTGTTTTTCTTTATCACACTGATGCTTCTAATGCTTAACAATCATCTGACCACCACAATGGTATTTATAATGTTTATAGACCAAGTGGTCGACCACAGGAGGGTTGAACCACTTCTAAATTTGGCAATTTACATTAAATGATGCCTTAACTGCTGAAACAGAGAAAGCCAATAATCACCATGTTGAACAACTAAAACTGAGTTGTCTAAAGTTCAGTAGCTGGAGGGGAAAAACATGAACAAAACCCATGTTCCCGATTCGCCCATCATTGTCCGCCAATACCATAAATGCCAAGTCGCCCTCCATTTTTGTGCAAGATGCAATGTTGGACACAGTGTCAGATCGGGTACCGGAACAAGTGCTGGAAGGAGTGCCGGACTGAGTGCCAGAAATAGAAACGTTGTGCGTTTTCTCCTTATAACACCAAAAAACGTGAATCAGATCCTTGGAAGCGTAAAAGCATGATGAATTATACTTAATATAATCATTAAACATGAATCATACGTACCTAGTGTCGATCATACCATTTTAGCATAAAATTCTTCAAAAAGGTCCTTCAAAACATGAAAAACACATATGTACATTCGACAAAAAGTGTCTAATAGTTGTCATAAATTGATCATATCTCGGGCCCAACAATACCCTCAGAGGGACATCAGGGAAAAATCAGTTTGACCTCAACCACTTTCTCCAACCCCTGATGCCACCGTCACTAGGTGCATGTGGACCATAGATCTTAAATAAGTCTGGACTGGTGGCTGAGGATCATATCGACAATTGAAGTAACACGAAGATTGACGAAACAAGGGTGGGCTAGGAAAAACCGTCATGGTTTAAATCGTGGACATGTGGCATCCTCGGAGGGACATCGGGGCGAAAAGCAGTTCACATAAAACTATTTTTTCCAACCCCCAATGCGAACAAATACCTATAAAAGCAAGACCCCTCAACATTATGTTTTCATAATTTGGAGCATTCGAACGTTTGAAAATTTGGCACAGAGCATCCATTTGAAACTCAATCTCAGAAATTGAACCAGGTTTGCACTTCTTTCGTTTCTCACCAAGTATTTTCACCATGGTCGCTAATCCTGTTTTTTTATCCGTAAATGAGCAAGATATCTCTTTCAAAGAAGAAGCCCTAATTCATAGAGACTCCGGCATTTGCGACTCAGAGATAATAGTCTCACCCGTTTCTGTGTCCAAAACAAATTTGTTAGACAATGTTGGAAACCACCTACCTTTCCTCAAAGTGACTCAAGCCTCCATCACCCCTTACATCGTAGAAGTAGTCTTTCCTTTCCTTGAATTTGTAAGTTGGTGTGAAGAACGATATTCTCAAGAAGAAAGAGTCATTCTGAATAAATTAGGGTCTGAAGTCTTATGTGAAATAGATAGTACATCGCGCCGACACACCCTCAGTATACCCGAGTCTTCATCCAAGGTGTCAGAGCCCTTCGAGGTATAGAAAATGATCACAATTTATATAGAATGCCCACCAGAAGTAAAAAACCCAGTTTCTGCAAACCATTGTCAAACTTGAGTACCATTCAAAGAGTCTGTCATTTCCTGCCAGCATAAGCGTCATGATCATTGAAGTCCAGTGGGCTTGTTCCCTATTAAGTCAAATTTTAGGATTGGACAATGACAAGTTTGTGGTAGAATTCATGCTAGGTTTCCTATTGACTTTCTTTATGTTAGAGCCTGGTCAGCCAGTCTGTGTCAGTTTTGAAAACTTCATTGTTGACAATATGCATCTATAGTTGGTGAATTTCAATTCATTAAGACATTTAAGATATTACACCCATTTGTTGAGGATGTTCTTGGAATCTAACAAAACTGAATTTCCTGAGACTGCATTCATTTCAACTGAATGTAAAAGGATCACCATGATTATCTTCATAAATAAGATTATGTCCAGAGTGTACAGTCTTATCTTCGGTTCAGACTTGCCAAGAGTCTTGGAAGAAATGAAAAGTTGTTTACAACCAAATCCAAAGAGCAGGATAGGTGACTGGATGTTGTTCATACAGTGCACGATGATTTGGGTATATGGTTACCAGGAAGGACCTCATCTTTTAATAGTATTTCCGACCCCTGGAATCTTTGCTTTGGAGTTCATAAGACAGAGGATCATCTCAGAAAATGAGCACTTTTTGAAATCATACAAGGCTTCTAGTATAAAAATTCCTTTCATAGTAGGTCCCTTTGTGGTGAAGAACAAGTCTTGTTTGCCTTAGATTCAATCCAAACTAAATGAATTTGGGTTCACGTAGTTGCAAGAAAGAAAATACGACTCACACCAGATCATTTCAAAGAGGAGATTGGCAAGCAGACAAGCTCCCTATGAACACTGGCATGTCGAAGGATTCGATAAGTTAGCCAATCTAGAAACCTATGTAGATATGGAGGTCACTATGTAGCATGATATAACAAAACAAATGGAACCAGCTTCCCAGCAGAGCCCATCATATAAACCTTCTCCTAGATTGATTGTCAAAACTCCTAAAGTGAGCATCTACAATAAGAGGAGCAGTTCATATGCCCTAGGCGCTAGTAGCCAGCAAGATATTCTTAAGAAAATGAAAATCACATCATCCTCTCAAATAGTTGACCTAAAAGAAGAAGAACCCAGGGAGAAAACATGCATGGAAATGGTAGAAGGTGCAACCAAGAATGAAGAAGAAGGTACGGAAAACAAGACAGAAACTGAAAGCAACACAAAGGTCTTTAGCAGCAGGAAACACATATTTAGACAAACACATGGGGTAGTTTATCAGTCCAAGGAAGATTTAATGAACCAGTACGTTGTGAAGGGAAGTATGGCCAATAGTGAAATAAGAGACCTTTTGCCTGAAGTGGAAAAGACTTCCCAGTTTAAAGCTTCCTTGCTCTCGGTCAGAGATGTGGAAAATAAAGCATTTAACATAGTAGTGGCTGATGATGATAAGGTATCTGAGATCAAAATGAACTATGAAAATATTGGTGCCCCTGACAAAGTAAAGCTCCACATAAATTTCATCGATATGCTATATTCTAATTATCTGAGTTTAGGTCTGAGGGTCGCAAGATTGACAACACATGCACTCAAACTAGATGAACAATTGAAATAGGAAAAGGCATCCAGCAAAGCCTGGATGACACAGGTCATGAGGCTAGAGTATGAAGGTCCTCAAGGGGTGAAAGCTTCTTTGGACGAAAAGGATAAGATGATCCAAAGCTCAAAGAAAAGGTTGAAAATGTCACCCAAAGACCATCCACAAACAACAAAACTGACTGCTTTGGAAAAAGAAAAAGAGACATTCAGACAAGAGGCCCTCAAGTACAAAGCTAAAGTGTTGCAATTGGAAAAGGAGAAATAAAATTGGTCACAAGAACAGGCAACAACATCAGATGTGGTTGCCATTGTACCTACTAATACAGAGGTTGGATCTAGCACTGAAGGGTTGGTCCAAGCTATGTCCCAGGTAAGCATCAAAACGGGAGAGATCAAAGGTCTCAATGAAGTTATAGAAAATTTGAAACAAGAGATGAAAGTGAAATATGAGAATATGTCTCAACTTCACATAGAAAATCAAGGTTTGCAAGAGAGGGTGAGAAAGCTGAAAACTAGGTTAAAGGGAAAAACATTGTTGCAGGGAGACAAACATGTCATATAGGATGTTATTGCTGCAAAAGCTTCTAAATTCACCGTTTATCTAAATTTTATAAATGAAAAAGATAGTGTGGATGCTACAGCTCGGAGCAAGTTTGTTGTTAATGAAGTATTAGCCAAGAAACCCTCATAATTGACCCAAAATTCTATTGACTTGCTAAATTTTGTGTCGAATGCCGGCCTTCAAACTATCAGGGTAAAAGATAGAAATGCGTTGATCATTTCATCCAGGAATATCATCACCAAACACAACCTGCTCAGATCAGTCCAAAACAAATATTTGTAGATGGAGCACAACATACAGGAGTTTAAATATGCATTTGAACAGTTGTTTATTAAAGGCCTCCCATCATTTTGGAATGACAAACATTCATTACACAATCAAGAATATTACAATACCCTCCTCATGCAATGCATAATGGGCCATTCTGAATTTGAAGCTATAGAAGAAAGTCTGAAAGGCCCAAGTTTGGTAGAATATTTGGCCACTGACTTTGAAATTTTGAATAAATTCAAAATAACGAAAGTCAGCATGCCTACTATGTCCTATGCCACGTGCATTGATTTGGAGATTTTGATTAAAGAGATGATGGATTGCGGCATCCCCTCCAATTCGCAATGGAAGGAAATCGTATGGCTGGGTAAGACAAAGTGCAATATCACTGGAGCTAGTTAGTGATCCCCAAGTGTCATCAAATGTACAGATCTAACAGAAGACTGGAGCGAGACAGATGGCGAGAAAGAAACTCAATAGTCAGAGGAATCGTCCATAATTCTAAAACATTTTTTGTCAATTATTGTAAATCGTTTCGTATACCAAAACTATCATTTTAAATTGTTTTGGAAGATGAAACGCTTCAGCTTTAATAATTTTGATCAAATTGTATAAGTATTGGGTTACTTGAATGAATTAATGTTGACAGAAGTGCAAGAGAACCTTTTGGTTGTATCAAACTCTATTTGTAAATTTTATGAATCTAAATTGAATATAAATGTAGAATATTTTGAAGTCTCTATGAAAAGATTGTAACAGGTGGTGATATGATATTTGTTTCCTTTCATCATATGTATTTCCTGTGACCTATTACTTCATACATTTTCTTCTGTTTAAATTGGAGAGTTAAAGGCCCAGATTTCATCTTGTGACACTCTTGGCTTAAGCAATTTAAACTGTGTGATTGTCTTCTTAACTTATTCAGAATTCATTTCAGTAATTCTCTTATGCAGTTATTTGTTTTATTTATCTTCCTACACTCTATTTAAATTTAAGAAATACTTAGATTAATCACCTCATTTAGCCTTTGTCCTCTAGAGAGTTCTATCATTCGATGCATCGTTTTCATTCAATTTCATAATTTTGACTCCATATCCCTGTGTGTTTCTCGCCTTCCTTGCCAACAACTTTATTAAAAACCCCGAAAACAAACCAAACCTAGCCACCAATTTCCAAAGAAATATCAAGTGACATGAGAGAGCCCTCTTTGAGTTGAGAAGGTTAGTGCCTCATCTCTAAAGCTGGTTGAAATAGTTACCTTTGTCGTTTGTCTATTCAGCCGGACAAAATTTACAAAGTACTAATAGGTTGTTTCTTCTATTTATCTAGACTTTGAATTGGGCTTGTGGTGTAATATTCATGTTCATCAGATTCCCTTTTAATATCTGGATCAAAATGGATATCAGTCCCTTCATCAATTTTGAGTTTCTTACCTAAATTGATAGTTTCTTTTCCATTAAGTTTACCCATAGTAAAATCACCAATGGCTTGTTGTGTTTGTAATTTTCTCTTGCCAACACAAGTTACCCTGATTGTGAGGGAATTTTCTTTCATCAAAACTTTAGTAGCTTGGGAGGTTTGTTTACCTTTTCCAGGTTTCTTCTCCTTGATAGTTTTAGATTTAGTTTCTTATGGATTAGGTTTTAATGAATATATTAACCAATCCCGATACCTTTGAACTTCAATTAAGGAAAATACTACCAATGTTTTGATAAACCCTTGATGGAAAAGACGGTTCTTTGTTATTGCAAGATGTGACTGAATCCTATTAGATATATTAGATAATATTTTTAGTAATAAATAAGGTAGGTTAAGAGGGTAATCACCATCTACATGGATTAAAGGTCTAATATGATAAAGATGAACCAGAGAAAATCTTCCTTCACATGTAATGTACCTTTGAATAATCAACAAATCAGTATGCCATTATTTCCTCACCCATATGTGTGGGATACCTTGGCTCCAATTGGGGTTTTTATTTTCTGGAATTAAAAAATGATTTACAAACTCCATAACTACATTTTCTTTCTTCCACCATATTTCCTCATATACTGGTAACCTGCAATATTTAACTATGTAATGCTCGGTCACGTGCACGAGAAGTTTACCAACTACAGATTCGAAGCCATCGAAATTCTATGAAAATGTCATAGAAATATTCTCATCATGACCCTGGAATGTCGAGAAGAAGTTGAACCAACCTGCATCCTTAAAATTTTGTGCCATCTGAGGAAACTCTTCGAGCAATTATGTCCCTTCTGGCTCCAACCTGGTTATCTGACCACTCTTTTTGGGCACCATGAGACTGATACAATCCTACAAAACATTTATAAGAATCTTGAGGGTTTGATCACCAAGATTTGAGGGTTTTTGAAATATGAGAGTTATCTGTTTACCTGCAAAGCATGTGTAGAATGATAGACATACTAAGATAGGCAGATTATGATTTCATTCATATGGAATAATAATCGGGCGTGTTGATTTGATGTCAAGGTGGCGAGTACAACCTGATCCTTCGAGTTAGCTGTCATCATGAGAATTACAAATTGAAATAGATCATATAGAGATATTTATATCTTCTAGTAATGATTTTGAACGTTAGAACACGATCTAGGTAAGGTGGTGAATGAAGAACTATCATTACTCCCGGCGTTGCAAGAATAGCACTATTCTTGTAGCACCCTTTCCACTTTCACAAAATTTGAAAATTCAAACAAGGAAAGGACAAGTGATGTGATAGAAATATTTTATATCATAGCCTAATATTTGAAAACTTAAAAACATATAAAATGTGCATAAGAATACTGAAAATAAGCTTTCAAGCCAAGAAAGGAAAAATAGAGCTTAACAAAAAATCATGGAAAATGAGTAAAGCAGGGACTAAGGACACATAATCAGTCAAAAACAAGGTTAAGGACTAACATTGGTTCCTTTTGGGGATAAAGTTTCATGATGAATCTTTAAGAGTTGTTGACGAATGCCTTCATATCCTTCTTATTCACTTTCTTTCCCTGCTCTATCATTCTTTATCCAAAACCACAAAGCTGTAAAGAAGCAATTCCATTGGGTATATGGAGTCTTTATTTTAGCTCAAAAGTAAAACCTATTATACAAACAAAAATTTCTGACTGATTTTAAAAGAATCAATGTTTTAGGAATCTCCCATTTATTGAGCCTCCTAAAATCTCACTATTATCCAGATTGTGTAAGAGAAAAGTATTGTTGTTCATGACCTTGGCTACTTTGAAAGGACCATACCATAAGTTGTCAAACTTACTGTGTTTAGCTTTGTCCTCTCTTCTAGCATCCCATCTCAATACAAGATCTCCCTCTTGAAAAATATCCTTCTTTTTATTTTTATCAAAAGTTTCTTTAACTTTGCTTTGATGAATAACAACTTTCTGATCCAACTTTTCTTTACTCTGTTGAACCTCTATAATTTGGAAAACTTTCCTTTGAATGTCACCGGGTTCTTCTAATTCCTCTTGCAGAAATTTAAGAATAGGTAAAACCAATTGAGTTGGGAAAACAAACTTTGTTCCATACACCATTTGGAAAGGGAAAGTTCCAATAGATTTCTTAGTACTGATCCAATCAGCCCATAGGGAAAATTTTAATTTGGAATCCCTTGACCTTTTGTTTTCTGTAAGTAATTTTTTCATAATCCTTATAAGGATTTTATTGGATGATTTTGCTAACCCATTGCCTTGGGGATAATAAGGAGTGGAATGGACCAATTTGATGTTATATTTATTAAAAAATTCAACCACTGAGTTTGATTTGAAATCTTGATCATTGTCATTAACTAGCTTCTTAGGAAAACCAAATCTAGAAAAAATATGTCCTTTGAGAAAATACATGATTTCCTTGTCTGTTGCATTTCGGGTCGGGATTGCTTCAATCCACTTGGTAAATTAATATGTGGCTTTGAGTATCCATTTATGTTGTCCAGGAGATGAAGGATGTATTTCTCTAATGAATTCTAGGCCCCACTATTGAAAAGGTCCATGAAAAATGATGGGTTTTAAAGGTAGAGACATAAGTTTATGTTTTCCTGCAAAATTTTGACATGGTTCACATGCCCTCAGCTGAGAAAATATATCAGAAAACAGTACAGGCCAATAGTATCCTGCTCTTAAAATTTTGAAAGCAGTGGCTTTCCAATGGTGATGTCCCCCACAAACTCCCTAGTGTAAATCAAAGAAAATTTGTTTTTCTTCCTCTTCATCAACACACCTCAACAAAATTCCATTGGGATCTTTCCAAAACAAGATTTGATCAATAATGCAATATTTCACTAATTTTAATTTAAGTGATTTGTACTTGGACTTATCTAAACAAGGAGGAGATTGAAGATTTAGCAGAAAAAAAGATAATATCTTTATACCGTGATGAGGAAGAATATTTGTTGCTTACCTCTGAGCCAGTTCCCTCAACCTAAAATGATGAATTCTATGATTTGATAGAGAAATGATATAATCCAATTGCTTTGCAATTTGACTCTATCATCAATTTGGCAAGGCCTTTTCCTTTTATTAACTGAGTGGGATTTATAGTCAAGTTGTATTCCATAATTTTGGTTATCCATTTCCCCCTCCTTCCTTCACAATCAGGTTGGACTACAATTTATTTAACTGCACTACTTGGAACATATGCAATAATATCATATTGTAGGACATACACCCTGAAATATTTTAAAGCCTTCACCAAAGCATATGCTCATTTTTCCATAATATCATATTTTAGTTCAGAATCCTTGAGAGTCTTGATGAAAAAAGTTATAGATTGTTCATATCCCTGGTCATTTCTTTGTAAGAGAACAACAACTATAGTGTCTTCAGAGGCAAATTAAAAAAACAAAAACTTCGTAGAGTAATTAGGGATAATGAGGATAGGTGCCTTGATTAAAGCCTTCTTAATCTTTTCAAATGATTCCTTTGCTTTTGGTATCCATTTTATTTATGCATCCTTCTTCAACGTATCGGTAACATACTTGATGATTTCTGCAAAATTTGGTATAAATATTCTTAATAAATTGATTTTACCTATGAAATATTGGATAGACTTCTTATTCCTTGAAATGTCTATCTGTTGAATGGTGTTTACCCTTTCAGGATCTATCTTGATTCCTTCTGGTGAAACAATATGTCCTAAAATATTTCCTTATTCCATGGAAAAATGATATTTTTTAGGGTTTAATTATATACCATACCTCCTGCATTTTCCAAATGTCTTCTTCAAATGTTGCAAGTGTTCATCATCCGAGCTTGAGAACACAGTGATATCATCAAGATAAATAACCATGAAACTGTCTTTCTCACCAACAAATGCAATATCCATAACTCTCTGAAATGTTGCTCCTGCATTCATTTATCCAAAAGGAATCTTTTCATACATGAAAGTGCCCCAGGGAGTGGTAAAAGTTGTATTCTTCTTATCTTCTTYCATCACTGATATATGATTATGCCTTGAATAGCCATCAAGCATAGAGATTATTTTTTCACCTACTACTCTTTGTATAATATRATCCATTTTAGGTAATGCATAATTTCCCTTTAGAGAACACCTGTTCAGATTTCTGAAGTCTACAAAAAGCCTTATCTRTCCATTYTTTTTTTTTAAAGGTACTAAATTAGCTACCCATTATGAGTATCTCAATGGTACTATAAATTTAGCATCCAACAACCTTTTCAGTTTTTTTTCAATTATAGGTAGCAACAATGGATTGAATTGTCTATWTTTTTTCTTAAAAGGTTTGGATCCASGCTTTAAAGAAATCTTGTGCTKCATAATCTTTGTATCAAAAACCTTAAGTTCTTCATAATACTAGGAAAAAACATATGAAAATTGTTTCATCAAATTGACATACCCGTCTCTTTGTTTTTCTAGCAATTTTCTGGATAATTTCACCATCCTGGGATTTTAATCTGAACTAATATCACAATCTACCACTTCGGCCTCCTTTGTTTGAATAATAGACTTTTTTGAAACATCATTATGGTCAAATAATCTCTCAAGTGGAACTAGGCCCTTTGGCAAATGATTTGTTTTCAGCTCAATAATTTTATGACCAACAATATTGTCTTGAAGGATATTTGCAACATGAACTTTCACATCATCATTTTCATTATCCTGATCTATTGAGATATTAGAAAACTCATCAATGGTTTCCAAAATCTTTGAATTTTTTGATCATCTTTAAACACTTGCCAATTTTTTATGTTATATA
>JASDQU010589644.1:36240-47777 GCA_032191745.1 Picea mariana
CTCAATAATTTTATGACCAACAATATTGTCTTGAAGGATATTTGCAACATGAACTTTCACATCATCATTTTCATTATCCTGATCTATTGAGATATTAGAAAACTCATCAATGGTTTCCAAAATCTTTGAATTTTTTGATCATCTTTAAACACTTGCCAATTTTTTATGTTATATAGTATGCAAATTCTGTGTCTTACCTCAATCTCAAATCTTAGATTGGGAAAACCTGAAGTTCTTAAATTACTGGCTGCAAGTGCTAAAGAATCTGCCTGTTGATTCAAATTTCTGTGTACAAAAGTGATAATGATGCCAAAAAGAAATTATCAACAAAGTCCCAGGATTCATTTCTATACTGCTTTAACCTCTGATGTTTGGCCTGATAAATGTTTTTGATATGATGGATGATAAGCTTTGAATCTCCAAAAACAAATTTTTTATCTATGCCCATATTTTTAGCAACTTTCAATCCTAGCATAAGAGATTCATATTCACTGATATTTTTGGTTGTATCATATTCTAGTTTGTATGAAAGAGGAGTAACTTCTTTGGTAGGATAAATAAAAACAATCCCATCCCCAAATCTTTCTTGGAACAAGCCCCATCAAAGAACATTTTCTAGACTAGGTTTTCTACATTTTCTTCAACTGTAGGTATGATTTTCCTGACTGTTGTTTCAGTTATCTGGTCACCTATGTGACAAATAGAAGAACCAAGTTCATATTCTACAACATATATTGGATAATTGCAAGGATTTTCATGATCACTTACCAGGTAATCCATCCTCACTTCCTTGTACAATCTTCAATGTTCTCCACCAAACACAGGTATGGTAGCATAACTGAGATCCCTTTGTAGTGTTCCTCCTAGTTTATTATCCCATGATCTTGACAGAAGCATCCAAAATTTAGGATGTATGATAGCCATAATTACATCCAACACCACAATTTTCATAGGTAACTGAGATAAAGTAACAACCATGTCTTTAATGACTCCCAGACATTTAACTTTCCTAGAGTCAAATGAATATAGGTCTAGATAAGGCTTAGTAATGTCTAAACCTAAATCATCCATTACCACTTTTTCCATGACATTGTGTGAAGCTCCTGAATCCATTAAACAATTATGCAATATTTTGTCATGAATGTTCAAAGATATGTAGAAAGGAAGAGAAGCATCAGACCTATCTTCAATATGAGGTCCAATGGTTATGGCATGGTTTTCATCTTCAATATTTATGGTATCTAAAAAAGTAACATGAGAAGGAGGTTGCAATGCTTTGAGAACAGATTTTCTAAAAGGATATGTTTTCATCAATTATACTAGAGGTATGGGGATTTTGATTTTATTAATTCCGTTTTCCAAAATGAAAGAAGAAACATGCTTCTCAGTTTCCTTCACCTCTGTATTTCTAACCTTGACATGTTTCTTTTGTTGCTTATCAGTTTTAATCCATGAACCTTCTTTACTAACCCCTGATTTAACTAGAGCATTAGTCTTTTCGGTTTGAATAGGTATATCCACCTTTGATGTATTTGATCTGGACCTAAGATCATATTTTTTCCTTTTAGGTTATTTCTGGATAATTTCTTCAACATCCTCTTCCTCAAACTGATTTAGTATAAGAGCATCCTCATAATATTGTTGTGTCAAATGAGTGGGAGGTAATTTTGTATCATTTAAATGAACTATAGAATCTTCCTCAGTGTCATCAATTTCTTCAACTTCTTCCACTACATTANTTTTTCCTTTTAGGTTATTTCTGGATAATTTCTTCAACATCCTCTTCCTCAAACTGATTTAGTATAAGAGCATCCTCATAATATTGTTGTGTCAAATGAGTGGGAGGTAATTTTGTATCATTTAAATGAACTATAGAATCTTCCTCAGTGTCATCAATTTCTTCAAATTCTTCCACTACATTATTTTTAAATGGAGGAAAAACTTTCTGATCTTCTTGATTTCTCATTTCTCTGGGAAAAATTTGAGGAACATTGTTAGGCCTTATGAACTAGTTTGGATTTATGTATCCTCCTTCCTGTGTAGGTATGCTAGGATGTTTTGTTTCCATCTTCAGCCTGACCATTTCATATGTCAAGGTTTTCAACATTTTATCCATTTCATCCATCTTAGAATCAAATGTTGTATGAGAAGAAGAAGGGAGTTCTTCTCTCTGTTTTTTCCTATCTCCATCACCCCTAGACTTCAATTTTTCTTCTGCTAGTACATTATATTCTACTTCAATGGTTTCTTTCTGCATCAAAATCAAAGTAGTAGACCTTCTTTCCCTCAACAATAGAGAAAACTCAGCATCAAAGGCATTGGAAAAAGTAATTTTGTTTGATGTTTATGTGGGTTTGATTTCATCTGAAATTTTACTATACATTTTATTAAATCTTTTGGTAAAATCAAATATAGATTCTCCTTGTTTTATTTTCAAAGCACCAAACTCCTTGATATAATATAAGTAGTAWTTCTTATCTCCCCAGTGTCYTAAAAAGGTATCATCCAGTTCATCAATATCAACAATTGAATTAGGAGGYAGGCTTCTAAACCATTTCCTTGCCTCTCCATCTAAACTCTCACAAAAAGTCTCATCCAAACATCTGCATGMTCCACATTAAAATTATCTTCAAAACTATAGAAAKATTTTAAGTGTTCTGCGACAGTGACTTCTCCCTCTCCATTGAATCTTGTCAAATACTTCATATAATCATTAGGGGGGAAGGCATACATGACTTGTGGTAAATTTAATGGTGCATATATAGTTTCAACAATTGCATCCATCCTATTCACAACCATATTTATCACAATGGGTGCTTGAACTATAGGAATGGTAAGAACTAGTGATGTAGAAAGAGAAACAGTTCCTTAGGTGKAAAAACTTAGTTGGKATGATATAAGTTTTTGATCTTCAACTAAAGAAGAGWTTTYTTTTYTGAGCCAGAGTAGGTAGAAGGTTCCAGAAACAAAGGATTTTCAAAGGAACAATAATGTGGTTTAACCTCTTCAGAAGACATGTATTGGAGTGATGATGAGAGTGTATCTGGTTCACTTTTAATATATTTGGGAAAGTGTCTCAAATATTTAGCTATAGATAAGGTATTTGTTTGTTCTTCTTCAATGAGCTCAACAAACAATTTCCATTGGTCTAAATTCAATTCTGAGATAACTGAAGGAAAGGATACAACTGAAGGCTCAACAATAGGCTTTGTTTCACTCTTAGGAACAATTTCTTCAATTGGAAGGATATTGACAGTTTCAGATGACTTTCCTTGAGTAGTTGTAGAAGAAAATGTTTCTTTTGAAAAAGAGTATTGTCCAGAAGTATTTTTAGATTTTCTCAATAACGTTTTAGGACCAGACACTGTTGAAACAGGATTAGGATTTGGGTTTTTTCTAGTCACTTGTTTCTTTGTAGATGACGATGAAGTTAGAGTAATTTTAATCCATTTACCTTCTATTTTAGGATCCATAATTACTTCAGAGGAGTCTCCAGGTGAAAAATACATAGTCTCATGTAAATGTCCAAATTTGTTTCCACCATCAAGATTTAGATCTAATGTTTGTTGTTCTCCCAGGGAAAATATCTTTGTTCCTTCATCCCCGACAATGATGCCTAAATATGTTAGTCCCTAAAGTTTCACTTGACTGTGAGAGGGAAAGCTAGGGCATCATCAAGTTATTACAATGGTTTTATAAAGAGTTTTCTAAATAGGTTTTAGAAATTGATTGAAAGTTGGCTTAAGGATTCAATAAAATATTTATCTCAATGTAAAATCAAGTAAACATCCCACTCACTTAGTAAATGATAAACAATTTAATAGATCATATGGTAAGGTAAATAAATAAAGGAAGATATGTGAGTATCTAAATTGTCAACTCACACATGGATTTCTCATTCCAAAATGTCATTAAGAAACAAGAACATGTACTTGAAAACAATCTTAATTATGAACAAAAACAATGAAATTTTCACTGTGTCACTCACAATCAAGAGATCATAAGATTTGCAACAAAATAAATGTATTTAAGTAAGAAAATAAACATATTAAAATATGAAAAGAAGATCTGACCATCAAAATTCCTTTTCCATTTAGTGCCAATATGAAAATATTGTCTTGTCTTATAGTGGATTCTTTACAAAATAACCCTTGAATTCCCCAACTAATCGAAACCTCATACAGTATTTACAATGTCCTTTTAAAGCACACATATTAATCTTGTAGATCCTATTTTTTAGATTAAAGGTTTGCAATAGGATCATATCATTTGACTATTTCCTAGGAGATAAAAGCTGATACGAGCACTTCTAATGCCTATAATGTAGTAGGTTCAACAACCAATCCGAATATAGATAAGGAGAAAACTTGATAAAGATTTGCAAATCCTACAAAAAGAGGAACACTATCTTGCTAAGCTGGTTCATCTAAAATACCAAAAAATTCCATTTGAACGAAGTACTAAGAAAAAAAATGCTCATCTTTACTATCTTGGTAATAGAATTGAGCAATCAAAACTGAGGCATATTTTCCTTGGATTGTCATGGTATGATAATTGTAGAAGCTCTGGTGTCTCTCTGTTAGAGCTTAGTTGTTAGCACCACATTATGCCAATATAATATTATATTGGATTCTCTTACCTCCTTTAACAAGGCCTTCTACTCTTTCCTCTGCCTTTTGAAATCCTATATCTTTTCTTGTTGTTTAGCATTCCATTGCTCAACAAAGGACTTTTCTTTCTTCAATTTCTGAATAATACCTTGCAGCTCTTTTACTATGTCCCTTTCTTTCCTTGCTTCCACCTTGAATTATGGATATTCTTATACTAGGAGAGGTAAGTTCAAATCTATGGAAGCTTGGGGTTTCCTTAGTTTAATTACATACCTTGAATATATCCTAATACCAAGGTCCTCTTCTTCAATGCTTTTTGGGTCTCTAGTTTCTGGAAGATCTTGCAGCTAGTCTATTTATGGAAAAATATATTTTTTCTCATAATTAATTGCATATGTGCCTTTGAATGTAGATTTCGTGGCTGAAGCTGACTTTGTAGCTTCCCTGGTTACAGGTCTCTTTGAATACTGTGCAATATGTTTTCCCTTTTCAGGTTTTTTCCTTTGTTCTTCAGATTCCTCCTCTGACCTGTGTGAAGAAGATGCCAGGGTCTGTTTTTTAACCTCTTTCTTAGTATCTTCTGAATTATCTTCTATGATAATAAGGTTTTCCTACTTAATAGAAGGATGAAACATGGCCTTTGAATTCAGTCTGAATTTGTTTGCAGCCCTAGTAGAATTTATTCTAGGGTATTTAGGTACATGTGTCTTCTTCTTACTTTGTTTCTTACCTTTTGCAGTCTTCTTGCTTGTAGGTTGTTTCTTCTGTTTAGATGGACTTTGAACTAGGCTTGTGGTGTAATCTTCAGGTTCATTAGATTCCCTTTTAATATCTAGATCAAAATGGATATCAGTCTCTTCATCAATTTTGAGTTTCTTACCTCGACTGGTAGTGCCTCTTTTATTAAGTTTACCCATAGGAAAATCATGAATGGCTTGTTGTGTTTGTAATTTTCTCTTGCCAGCACGAGTTACCCTGGCTCCGGGGGAATTTTCTTTCATCAAAACTTCAGTATCTTGAGAGGTATGTTTACCTTTTCCAGGTTTCTTCTCCTTGACAATTTTATATTTAGTTTCCTATGGACTCGGTTTTAATGACTGTATTAACCAATACCAATACCTCTAAACTTCATTAAAGGAAAAAACTACCAACGTTTTGATCAACCTTTGATGGAAAAGACTGTTCTTTGCTATTTCAAGATGTGACTGAATCCTCTTAGACATATTAGATAATATTTTTAATAATAAATAAGGTAGGTTAAGAGGGTAATCACCATTTACATGGGTTAACAATCTAATATGATAAAGATGAACCCGAGAAAATATTCCTTCACATGTAATGTACCTGTGAATAATTAACAAAGAAGTATGCCATTCTTTCCTTACCCAGTTGTGTGGGATACCTTGGCTCCAATTGGGGTTTTGATTTTCTGGAATTAAAAACTAATTTACAAACTCCATAACTACATTTTATTTCTTCCACCATCTTTCCCCATATACTAGTAACCTATAAGCTTTAGCTATGGAATTCTTTATCACGTGCATGAGGAGTTTACCAACTACCGATTCAAAGCTATCAAAATTATGTGAAAATTTCATAGACATCTGCTTGTCATGACACTGGAATGTCGAGAAGAAGTCGAACCAACCTACATCCTTAAACTTTTGTGCCATCTAAGGAAAATATTTGAGTAATTTTGTCCCTTCTGGCTCCAACCTGGTTATCTAACCACTCTTTTTGGGTGGCATGACACTGATACAATCCTGCAGAAAAGTTATGAGAATGTCGAGGGTTTGATCACCAACTTTTGAGGGATGTTGAAATCTAAGAGTTATCCGTTTACCTGCAAAGCATGTGTAGAATGATAGGCATACTAAAATAGGCAGATTACGATTTCATTCATATGGAATAATAATCGAGTGTGTTGATTTGATGTCAAGGTGGAGAGTATATCCAAATCCTCCGAGTTAGTTGTCATCATGAGAATTCCAAGGAGCCATAGGCTCCCAAAAAACCAGTCACAAGATCATCTGTTAGGAGGCTTCACATACCCATAGTGCAGAAAAAAATTGTTGAGGTTGCAACTCAGGAGTTGGATGAAGAACAAGGTAAATCAACAGAGAAAGAATTTGTGTTTAGGGGAATGCAACAACAACTCAGAGAGGCTCAACATGTGATAGCTCAGTTTTTCCAAGAAAATAGAGAATTAAATAAGAAGCTAGAAGAGAAAGCTCCTAAGGAACATACACCACAAGTCAAGACAGATCCTAAAAGTGAAACATCCAAGGGAAAGGGAATTTTGCAAAACCCTCAGACCATAGTTGTAGCCAATCCCACAACACCTCTAAAATATCCCCAGCCAGGAAGAATGGTCTAGAGATATAGTGAAAGTAAGAAGCAAGTGAAATACCTCCTACTTCACCCAAAAAAGGAGAAAAGAACATAATATGGCTTAATAAGCAGTTGAGGGAAGCTCAATATCAAATCATTCATCTCAAGGAAGAAAAGAGGATATCACATGATAGAGACATTAAACACTTTAAATAATGCAAAACAACCAGAGAAAATGATTGTGGAGCCCTTTCCAATGCCCAGTCAAAATTGAAGAGAAATGCAGTCCTGTTCAGGAAAGTGGGAAATTTGAAGGTACAAAACTTAACACTAAGGAAGGAAAACATGCATCCTAAACAAAGGTTGCAATTGAATGATGAATCCAGAAGAAGATTACAACTACTTGTAGAAGCAGAAGAAGTAGTAGAAATATGACTCAAGAAACTTCACATTTATTCCTTTTTGGGTATGTGACCATCTCAAGTTTTGTTCATGTCATAATAGTTATGGAAAACATGCATTTTGATATTGGAGAAAGGTTTCACAAGGGTGACAACAGAAACATTTCCTAGGCACAAAATTTGTTGGACTAGTAAACTGTCATACACAACACTTGTGTAGGGAGTACTCACTATGCCAATGCTATAGGCACACATGTTAAAAAAAAACAGTGGGAGATGATTGACATATTAGTGATGAAAAAAATATGACCCCCCCAGTCACATGCTTCCATATGGATTTACACGAATTTCAACAAAAGTAGTTTGCTACGCAACTGTTGTAGGTAGGATTTGCGCAACAAAAATTTTAGTTTGCTACGCAAAGGTGGCAGAGTTGTCCAACAATGCATAGGGTGACTCGAGATGATTTCTACATGCACCTAATGATTCATAAACAACACCATATTCTAAATGTACTCAGATCTATGATTCTATAAGATATTTTTGTTTTGCATTAAAGATGGTCATACAAATTTACTATTTTTAGTAAAGATTGTTTAGGAGTTGTTCTCTTCCAATGTAACCAGATCCACCATTGTAGGCAGTATTAGTTCGAATCCTAGTAGCCTAGTGTGGAAATAGGCTTATATATATTTGATCATTTTGATGTAAAGAGGGGCAAGTTGGCAGAAGTATAGACATTTTGATTCTCATTGTAATTTTTTTGAATCTGAAAGAAATACAAATGCAGAAGTCTTGAACTTTTTATGAAAAAAATTCAAATCGTGGTGATATGAAGATTGTACTCTTATCTTTGTATGTACTTCTTGTTTCCTTACTTTCATCTTCACTTTTATTCTGTTTAAATTGGATAATTAAGGGTGTAGAATTAATCTAATGCTAGTGTAGTCTTAAGAGATTTAAACTATGTTTATCCTCTTACTAGGTCAAAATTCATCTTTCATGGTGCTCTGATTATGTTATGTGTTTCTTTTCCTCTTTCACCCTACATAATCAAACTCAAAACTGAAATTTCGTCACCTTATTTAGCCTTTGTTCCTCTAGGAAGTTCTACCTACCAGTCATTGTTTTCTTTTGTTTTAAGGGTTTGACTCCATATCCCAAGAGATACTATACCCCCTTGCCAACAAACCTTGAAAAAACTACCTCAATCATCTAAACCTAGCCATTAGTTCAAAAACAATCTATCTATCAGAGATCAAGTCTCAGAGAGAGCCCTCTCTAGATTGGAAGGGCTAGCTTTGAGTCTTAAAGTTGGTTTGTAGGTTACCATTGTATATTATTTCTTCATCCCAACAATTTACTCAGTGTTAACATTTTGGTGTCGTTGCCAGGGAAAGAAAGTTAAACTTTCCTTGGGAGAAATGAAAAAGATTAGATCTGATTGTTGATGGTGGACAATAGTCATACAGAATGAGGCTGTAAATAATCTACCTGTCGACTCCATTATTATTTGTATCCAAATGACATAATGCCAATGGCGACTCCACTGTCTGAAATTTTTAAAACTTGAAGAAGATACAGGTGACTCCACTGGATTTGATGAAGAACTCAAATGATGCTACCATTGTTTCAAGTTATGCATGTTTTAACTTTTCACACATTTATGGTTTTCCGAATCCTTTACCCAAGGATGAATATTTTATAAGAAATGGTTTGAAATTTAGTGGAGATGATTTGAGTTTGACTTTGAAGCACATATCAAACTTTTGTAACTTTACTGAGTTGCTTAGAGTCAAACATGAAGATGTTTTCATCAGAAACTTTTATGATTCATTCCAAGGGAAGTGTGGGAGTTGGGTTGAAGGTTTTCCTGCTAGATCTATTATAACTATTACAACCTTTTGGGTTGTCTTTTTGGAAACATGGATGGAAGAAGAATTTGTGGAAAAATCTCCTTCCATTCAAGGCTTTAGAGAATGGAACAATATGTGTATTGATGATGAGGGTGATGAAAACTTTCCTGCATTTTTGTCCTCTTATTTAAAATCATATAAATGTAGCTCATAGGAAAAGATTTAGTTTTTGGATGAATTTGCCAAAGATATTGAGGGAGAGCTCAAAGCTTTAGAAGATCGGAAAATACCCAAAATTCCTTCATTTCATAATCTTCCTTCTGAAGTTTTATTTCAGCAAAAGCAAAATGACACCTGGCTACCTTTTCCCTTTGATATTGGGGATCAACAAACAAACTTTGGCAATCATGTTTTTTATGACCCAGTAGTCTCCTTATGAAGGCATTTTTCAGTTGGAACACTTGGCCATTTTTTCACTATGAAGATCAAATTTGTTATCAGTGGTCATTTCCATTACATTATTCAGTTTTGATTTTGTTCAAGTATGATCAAGAATCTTTATTATTGGATCAAGTGCTTGATTGTTTGTACTGACAATTTTTTATTACTTGATTAAGCTGTAATTTTCAGAAGATTAGAGTAGGAGTGTGAAAATAAGCTTCTTGGTCAAGAATTTTTCAGTTTGGTTTTTCAGCAGTGTGTACATTTAGATTGTAGTAGTGTATTCAACATTTGATTTTCATCTTGCAGTAGTGTATAGTTTTGGATTTCAGATTTTACAGAATAAGTCGGTTGTAGTCTTCGTGTTGGGATCAAACCAATGGATAAGGCACCTCATCTACTATTATTTCCTACCTCACAGGGAGGATATGATCCACATTGGATCCAGTTGTTAGCACCATGATTCTCATAGATAAGGTTAGAGCTTTTTTTAGAGTTTGCAAAGTCATGCCTTGGTCTTGAGAAGACCAAGACATTCCTAATTGATTCACATTGTGTGGTTTATCTTATGAGATGGCTAAAAAATCCTTGGGTCATTTCATCAAATAAAGGTAATATGCATGTAAATAGAGAGTTAAGTCATAGGTTGAGTCAAAAAGTGTTGTGTCTATTTCATGATACACCATCGAGGGGTATAAGAGTCCATCATGATGAAATATTTGTAAAGGCCATTGTGTCCCTAAGTTTAAAATCATGTCACAAAATGGGAAATTGTGTGTCAAGTTCGAGTCATAGATTAGGGACGAAGGTCATATCAAAGGAGGTATCATGGATCATCATCAAACCTGATGAGGTCAGAAAAGGGACATGATTACACTCCATGTCATTGTATTGTTGGCAAGTTTAAAAAAGGTGCACACTCCTCAAATTTGTTGCAGAAGTTACTCAAATCAGTTTGACAGGTCTTGCAATCTTTGGGCAAGTACTTTCTTTTGAAATACACTTATTATCCACTCATGTATGCATACTTGCCACCTTTTGTTTTTTTTCACTCCATTCATGACTTGTGCATAAGCCATAGTCTCTTAAGAAAGCTTCAAATCTCTCTACTACGCAAACGATCTCCCTCGCTACACAAACCTTGTTGTTGTCATTCGCTATGCAAAAGCTCGTTGCTCTAGGTTTGTTGCGCATCCTTTGAAATCACCTTTATCACTGTGCAAAAACCTTTGAGCCCATTGTTTATGCTAGTATATTCTTTTCATATTTCATCTCTCATACAACAAAGGTATGGTTCTCTTATCCAAGCTAAACACTAGCACTGTTGGTTTGTTGTGCAACCTTCCCTGTTGAGTTTCAAGATATATTCTCCTTGAACAATTTGAAACTGACCTCACAAGATGAAATCAAAGGAAAAGAAGAAATACAAAGGAGGAAATGTGCAGAGATATGAACCCCAAGAGACAACCCTAGTAAACTCATACCCTGCATATAGGGTGTCGTTTGAGCGGGCTGGGTGTATGCGATTTTGTGAAAGAATCCAGGGATATAACATGCAACTCACCGATGAGTTTTCCTCAAACTTTAATGGTGTCAATAAATTCATTGCAAGGGTCACATTTTGTTAAGAACCAAACATCAATATAGCATAGAAAGACCTCAGAAAAAGTACTCAACACCTTGAAAAAGAGATAATTTCAAATAATAAGCCTCTTCAAGGGGGAAAACTCCTTTTACCCCACTTAAATGTTCAAGTACAAGATGATTCAAAATGAAAATGTCTCCTTGGTATATATAGGAGACTAGGAGGTATAATTACAACTAATGGCCTAAAGCCAACATAAATAAAATAACATTACTAATATAATATGCCCCAATTAAGGGTTAATGAGCCAATA
>JASDQU010589644.1:50943-68824 GCA_032191745.1 Picea mariana
TTTCTTTTGTTGTATCTCCCAAGTTTCGCCCCTTCTGGGCATGAAACTTTCTTTTATGTAGTTCTCTAATATTTCTTCTCTACAATGCCACAGGTCTGATCAAAATTGGATGTGCCATGTGGACTTTATGGTAACTTCCCCACAACTTGTTGATTTTTGGCCTTTCCAGAAGATCTCACTTGTATAGCGTGCCTTGCACAAAATAATTGATATAAAATTCTGAAACTCGTACCATAAATACTACAGACTGTCCACTATCCAATGAAACTAGTTTCACTCAATTTGGATATTCTAGGAAGAAGTTATGATTGTTTTACCTCGAACACCTTCTTGAGACTAGTCAATAGGACTAGTCAGGTACCCTATCTTCCACAGGGTGTATCTACAAATGTAAGATGACCTAGAAGTTGAACTTTTTACCATAGATACCCTACTAATTTTTGTGAATATCCTCCAGAGTTTAGGGTCTGAAATGTTACAGAAAAAATTTTATAGCGAAAATTCCGCAATGACTCAGTTCAGAATGATTCCAGAACCCTATCTTGCACAGGTTGTATCTCCGAACGTATAAGGCCTCAGGAGCTGAAATTTTAACCCAACATACCTTGATCCATCTACTAAATATCATCCATGTTGTTTCTTCTGAAACATTGTAGAAAAAAAGTTATAGCGAAAATGCCAAGGTGTCTCAGATGTAGCAGCGAAACCCCAAGACCTTGAGCTCTGATACCATATGTTAAGAACCAAATATCAATATAACATAGAAAAACCTCAGAATGAGTACTCAACGCCTTGAAAAACAGACAACTTCAGATAATAAGCCTCTTCAAGGGGGCAACCTCCTTTTACCCCACATAAATGTTCAAGTGCAAGATGACTCCAAATGAAAATGTCTCCTTGGTATATATAGGAGACTAGAAGGTATAATTACAATTAATGGAATAAAGACAACATAAATAAAATAACATTACTAATGTAATATGCCCCAATTAAGGGGTAATGAGCCATTATTATGGCTTAACAGGCAGGAAGCATTGATGATAGAAGAAGTACTAGTGGGGCATCCTTCTACTTGGGTGTTTTTCTGGTGTCCTAGTTAAGTAAGAAGTAGTCCTCAGTATCCTTGTCTATGGCAGAAGAAAAATATATTGCAAGGAACAACATTTGTACTCAGGTCCTTTGCATGAAGCAAACCCTACAAGACATACAAGTAAAATATGATGAGCCTATTTCAATATTCTGTGATAATACCAGTGCTATAAGTATCTCCAAAAATCCAGTGATGCATTCCAAGACCAAGCATATTCCTATCAAGCTCCACTTTCTACAAGAACAAGCCATAGAAAAGAATATCAAGTTGGAGTACATTGGGACGAAAGAATAGATTGCAAATATCTTCACAAAACCTCTTCTAAGAGAGACATTTGAGTATCTTCAACAAAAACTTGAAGTAGTTTCTTCCCCGCAATGATCTACACAACATTTTTCAAAGAAGACAGGGGGAGAGAAATTGTCAGGAGGAGTTACCCTTTGTCACTGATGTCAAGGGGGGATAGAAATAACACAAGCATGAGAGAAATTTCAGAAGCATGAAGACAGGGGGAGCATTAGCAATGGTCATAGGGGGAGCATGAGTGTTGCCATCAATAACAAAGGGGGAGATTGTTTGAAAGTTGGTTGTCATTGATGTCAACCCTAGAAGAAGTCTAGAAGCTTCTAGAAGTAATGGGTGTACTTGAAGAAATCTCCAACCCCTTATGGCATAGCTTTAAGCATGGCCCTCATGGGAAGACGCTTTGAAGAAGTCTACAAGAAGCCCCGGAGATGAGTTCATGAAGCCCAAAGTTATTTGATGAAAACGGGTATGAAATACATCATAATTACATGCAAAAAATCTCATACAGGGATAGTCCTCGTCATGTCATTTCCAACGGTAGGTGGTATGCCATGTGGTTCCTCACGATTGAGAGGTTATGCCCTATTAAAGATGAAGCCCCATAATATGTTTAAGAAGTCCCTAAACTATTGCAACAAGAAGTTATAAGTCAACCCCAAAATTAATAAAAGAAGAAAAGTTGTTGCAAACAAGAAGTTACAGGTTAACCCTAAAGCAAGTAAAGGAATTACTTGAAAAAATATAAATACACATCAAGAAGCCTCTCATTTGATCATCCAAGCACTCATGCAAGTATGTGATCTCTTAAGTGAATCTCAGGCAGCGAATCCGAGTTAACGAAGGGGTGTGAAGGAGAAGTCTTGGATCCGCAGGTGGGAGAAGGATTTCTAAAAAACCCTAATTGAGCAGACCCTCGCGGGTTGAGTGCAAGGTGTCCCCTGAGGCCCTCGTTGGATGTCTTGGTAGCATCACGTGAGGCACCGTTGGTTGCCCATTTTTGTCCAGTGAGGCTGAAGTAAAGTTTGATGAGGATGCTATCTTGTCGATGCTGAAGCCGAGGAATGGTTGGTGATATGAGATCTGATGTACCGAGTTTTACAAAATGTAAGGTATGCTTTGTATGTGTTTTGATGTTCATGGTTATGGCATATTCTTAAGGCATATCTTTGATGGTTTGGCACATGCTTAAGGCACGTTTTTGGCACATGGTTTGAGGTGTATCTTGGATAAGTTAGGGCATATGATTTGAGGTATATTTATGGTACATGGTTTATGGTTTATCATGAATGATATGGTATATGGTTGAGGCACATTGTTTGGTACATGGTTGAGGCATATCATGAATGATATGGCATGTGATTGATGCATATCTTTGGTACATGGTTTATAGATGTTTTTGCACATGCTTGAGGCATGTCTATGGTACATGGTTTGATTCATATCATGGTGATTTTGAGTACATGATTTGGAGGATGTTCTTGGTGATCTTGGCATAAGGTTATGTGGTTGTATCAACCTTGATGATGATGATGTATCAGTGACAAAGACAGTAACAGTGACAGTGATAGAGACAGTGATAGATATAGTGACAGTGACATAGACAGTGATAGAGATAGCGACAGTGACAGATTGATTCTTAGTGACAGGTTGAGTCTCCATTTATATTTCAGAGAGCAAGGAAGGGGCAAGGAAAGGGGGTTATAGCCTCCTTCTAGTTGGAGCCGAAGAATACAAGGAGTCGTAGCTTCCTTCATGTTGGATCCTGTAAACCAGGGGATTGGAGCCTCCTTCCAGTTAGAGCTAGAGAATTTAGGGAGTTGCAACTTCCTTTAGGTTGGAGCTTGTAAACAGGGGTTGGTACCTCCTTCCATATGGTGCTGGAGAATCTTGGAAGTTGGATCTTCCTATGAATGTAATCTTCTGATATATAAGAAATAATTGTGTGGTTTTCTCCCATTTGGGTTTCCACGTAAAATTCTTGTGTACTGTGTATTTGTGATTATGTATTGTTGAATGGCATTGTTCATGATATCTTGAATGCAATTATAAGTGACAAACAATTGATAAATTGATGTTTGTGTGTTTTGGTTAAAAGTGGTAAAAAGTGCATAATATCGATTCACCCCCCCTCTTAGTATCATTGAATATTTCAACAATTTGAACCCAAGTGGGGAGGGTAACAACTTTTCCTCACAACCACTACACCCAATTGACCTTCATGGTAATTATCTATGTGATGTGACTTTTGGTGTTGTCTTACTTTTCAATGTCCATGAGATGACGATCAAATGGTATGTCAATCATCTTGATACATTTGTAAGCAAAGTTATTCATCTTCGTTACTTTTCCTTGCTGGCACATAGTAAGTTAAACCACTCTCTCAAATTACATCACCTATGTATTATTAATGTATTTGTAGAGTCTCCCTTATGTTTGTTATCATTTGTATCCTCTGTTAAGTTCAACCAATTACTTATTTATTTTAATCTCCAACAGAAGAGCAAATCATGGGAATATGTATTGTTCTTCTTCCCAACTTAATGCATCTCATTGTTTATCTTTGCCTTCATATTGCGTATTTCTTTCTCCTCTTTTGCTTAACAACATATCTTGATAGTTAATATGAGCATTGTCTTGGGATAACACATGTGGGTACATCCAATTTAGCTATCCTTTTAGTAAAAATAACCACAAGTACGATGACCTTGAGTTTCAACTTAATTGTGATCTAAATGATGATCAAATTGGCCATTAGCACCTTAATAACCCTCTTTCTCGGACTTAATATGTTGAATACCATGACAATTCCTACATAACTAAATGTAATATTAGCTCGTGATCTCATTTGAGGTGACGTGATCTATGCACTGCAACAATGTCTCCAATTCCACCGAGAATTGTGACCTTCACTAAACATCCCTATTTTTCCTACACTATTAAATATGGAGTTGTTACTCTTCAAATTTGTTCACACAGTATAAGTTTGTTATTAATAAGACCAACGTAGATCTATCTTAACTCTGGATCTAATAAGCATCAAGAGGGTTGAAAAATAAATTGAGATCCAAATCTCTCGATGCTTAAAATATCTAGAGTTAAGTTGGATCTATGTTGGTGTGTGTCTCTATTTTTTCCCAGAGAAATAATTCTCCCTACCCTCCTACACTCACTACAAGGAGAACATCTTTTGGCAGTGGTTTATATAGAACCTCCCCGAAAAATTTATCCATGTTTATAGCGGAAACGGGCAGCTGGAGGCTTTTGCAAAGGTTCTTTTACTGGTGTGCCTTTAAGGTACATATGCATCTGTGCGCACGTAAAACTTAATGCATTGGTGCTTAAATGTTCAAATGTATTGTCATATGTTATAACAAAAATAGAAAGCATCGATCAAAGCACAACAATGTCGTTGAATATTATGACATTGTGCGTATAACTGTTGTCAGGTGCACCATGCTAGGGTAAAAAAAAAACACCAGACTGATTTTCATTATGACACTTCATCCCGTGCTTCTAAACTCTCAAGCAAGCATCGATGCTCACTCTCCTTTCAAAGATGCCATGTTTCTGGTGTTCTTCAGTGAGTTGGATAGCTCCATTAATAGATTCCACACATTTCCAATTTTTGGAAATTACCAAGAATTTTCATTTCCTCTCAACAGTGGAACCATGCCTCCTCGGGACATAAGAATTCAGGTAAATTGTTTATATCTTCCCATTTGTATTTTCATCATATTAAAATTTGAATTTATCTTGAAATTCGACCCTTTTTAAAAAAAAAAATCCCAATTATGCATAGAGTGCTTGTACGATTCGGCTCACCCTGATATAGTGCGTCCTATACTAACTTCATAGTAAGCATTGCAACTAGTGTGTCTAATATAACCATATCGAACCGATGCGTCGTTTGAAACGCCCCACACCTAGTGTGTTATAAAAGACAACACATGTTAAACAACATGCATGTGCTTTTCAAACACAGAAGCATAAGTCCATTAAAGTTAACTAAGTGCATTGCTAAGTTTACAACTCATTAAATTTAACTCAGGGATGCAACCCTTTTAAACAAATGCATCGATGCTATTAACAAAATCTCACCAGGACAAGTATTGATCGACTTGGCATAGTGGGGTGTTTTGTTTGACACCCCGTAACCAGTGCTCTATGCTTCACAGTGCACTGCTAAACAAAACGTTGGTGCTTTAATAACTTGGTAGCACCAGGGCGTTCATAGTAACACATCACACCACTTAAATTGCAATAAAGAAATATAACATAGTGGTGCCCATAGGGCTAACAAAAACACCAGTGCATTATACTAGAATACGCATCGTTGAACAACATGTCCGTGCTCTGGAAACTCTAGAGCATCGGTGTGTTTGATTAGAGAAAACACATCGTTGACTTTACTTTCCATAAAATTTGGGTTGACAATGCGTTTATGTTAACTAAATGTACCGGTGTTGTTAAAAGAACCGCACCGAGAAAATATTAAACGACGTCGCATAATGAGGCACCTCGGTGGATGACCCATTACTAGTGCTCTTGACAACAAAATGCACCGTTAGACAAAACGTCGGTGCTCCAATAACACGATAACACTAGTGTGTTTATATTAACACATCACACCACTAAAGTTGCAATAAAACAATTCAACTGAGTGATGCCCCTAAGTCCAAACAATGCACTAGTGCAGTAAAGAGCATGGCATCGAGCTAGATTTTCATAAATTAGCAGTGCAATGCATATTATGGTTAGCACTGCTAAGATCCTTGGTGATGCACCAATTAAGATAAATGCACCGGTGCGTTCTATTATTCAAACACACCATCCAATTTTTTGTTACAACATTTTTGCTCAGTGGTGCGTCAAATACATACAACACATTGGTCTTGTGTACTACAATGCAGTGAGAAAAATACAAAATAATTTACCATAGTGGTTTGCCTTATGGGACGCCCTATTACCTATGTGTTATTAGACAAATTCACCAATAAAAACGTAGATAAAGCTAAAAATGGAGCGTCAATGAGTTAAATTGACCAAAACGCACTAATGTTGTTAATGGAGTTGCACTAGGACAAATATTTAAAAAATTATCACAATGGTGTGTCTTTTAAAATGGACCCATCACCTTTGCATCATAAAAGACAACGCATCATTAAAAAATGTTTGGTGCTCCAAGGAACATAGAGTACCAACGCTTTTCATATAGAAAATCACACCTCTTGGTTTATTAGTTAAAAATTCTATTAAAGCAATGCATTATGTAGAACCAACTGCATCATGTTACACATATCATATGTAGAATGACATCACGATACATTTTTTAGGGCGACCCGTGATTGGTGCATTATATAACACAATGCACCACTATAGATATTGATGCTCTACTAACAATGACGCACTGATGCGTTAAATTTAACACATCGTCGTCCAGTGCCTTATGTCCGACATAGAACATCGATTGCGGTGCTTATTAACTTTTGTAATAGCATCGGGCACTTTTTCACCTTCTTTTGCAAAGATAAATTAATTTTAGTTCTTGATAAATACAAATTAGTTATATATGCTTATGTTTTATAATTTAATTTTGGTTTATTTATATATATGTGCCTAAAAATAGTTTTATGTGAATCATATAGAACAAGCGCAATAGAAGCAACAACAGCCAAAAGAAAAACAATTTAATTCAAAAACTAAATATGCAAACCTCCACAATTAAATTTTGTGGAGGTTTTGCTTTGCGGAGACAAAAACAAGGTCACTCTTAGGTTTCTCTCATAATTTAACGCATGGAATCAATCCTTTGCCACTTCCTCAGTGCTCTGCCTCGCATCTCCTCCTCCTTAGGCCAGTCAACTTTTTCCAAGGTATTGTCCTCATCTTTTTGTAGCCATAATATGAATTGGCATCATTTCACCTGTAAAATGAATACATACACCTCCTCTTCTTCTCCTGAAGGAGGATTATCGAATATCTCTTTGAGGATGGGGAGAAATTCCATATCTCCGTAGTATATGCAATCGGGGCCCTCATTGGTGGCACCAGGCACATCAACTTTGTTCCCTTCCAAGTATGTCATCTTGGCCTCTACTTTGGCATAATTAGGACTGTTAAGCTCTACGATCAGAGCTTCCTAGTGCCCCTTTACCTTGATCAACAAGAAAGGACCCTAGTGGATGTCTTAATTACAATATTGTGTCAACCTCAACAATGACCTAAGGTCCATATTGTATATTTAATAGAAGTTAAGAAACACATTTGGAAAAACAATTGATGATCCATAAGCTTTGTTAGCATGCCTAATCACTAAATATTAAGCATTGCCTTAGCCTCGACTTGTTCCTCCATGAGATCCTCACTCATGTACTTACTAAAAAGCTCACTTTTATTCTTCTCCACAACCATGCACTTGATCGATTTCTCATTCGGAAGGGGCACATAGGTAATAAACTCTTGCTCCCTCTGTTGTTGGTTTCCCTTGTCTTGCTCTCCCATTTATTCCACCACATCTCATCTTCCTTGAATGGGACCGGCTTAATGACAACGAACTCCCCACTCTTGATCGTCAACCTGACCTCGCTATTGATAGACTCGATCATATCCCACTCCCTCATAACTCTGGCCCACATCTCTTGCTCTGTCAGTCGCTTGACTTTCTCCAATATATTGTTCTTGTCATCTCTATAGCCACAATAACTGATGTTAATTTGCTTCTAAATCTCATACCTAGACCTCCTCTTCTTTTCCTTAGGGGGATTATCAAATAGCTCATTGACGTCAGGGGAAATTTTGCAGCCCCACTTGTACAATTGGTTGCTAGAAGATTGTATCATGTCATCTTCCACCAATCAATTGTACAAGTGGGGTTGGAAAATTCCTCCCCGGAGTCAAAGAGTTGATCAATAAGCCCCTTGAGGCAAACAAGAGGAGGTCTAGTTATGTGATTTACAAGAGAATTGACACCAGTTATTATGGCAACATGGATGACAAGAACGATAACTTGGAGAAATTTAGGTGACCTGTGGAGGAGGAGATGCAGGCAAAAGTGCTAAGGGAGTTACAATGGATTAAGTCTATCTAGAGGGAGGCCAGGTTGATGATCAAGAGTGGGGAGTTTTTTGGCATTAAGTCGGTCCTATTCGAGGAAGAGGAGGATGTGGCAGAATAAATGAGAGAGTAGGACAAGGGAAACCAACAATAGAGAGAGGGAGAATTTATTGCCCATGTGCCCCTTCCAGATGAGAAAGTGATCGAGTGCATGGTTGTGGAGAAGAAGAAACATGAGCTTCATAGTAAGTACATGAGTGAGGATCTTATGAAGGAGAAAGTTGAGTCCAAGTCAATGCTTAATATTTAGCGATAAGGCATGCTAAAAAAGCTTATGGATCATCAAGTGTTTTTTCAAATGTGCTTCTTAAATTCTATTAAATATATAATATGGACCTTAGGTCATTCTTGAGGTTGACACAATATTATAATTAAGACATCCACTAGGGTCCTCTCTTGTTGAATAGGAAAAAGGGGCACTGGGAATCTCTGATCATAGAGCTTGGCAGTCCTAATTATACCAAAATAAGGGCCAAGATGATGGAGTTGGAAGGGAACGAAGTTGATGTACCCGGTGCCACTGGAAATGGCCCCGGTTAGAGATGCTTCAGGGCTACAAAATTCCTCCCCATCCTCAAAGAGATATTCTATAAGCCCCCTCAAGGCGAAGAAGAGGAGGTGTAGGTATGCGATTTACAAGCAAATTGATGTCAGTTCATATTATGGCTACAAAAATGATGACGACGATATATTGGAGAAAGTTGAGCAGCCCACAAATGATCTATAAATTGTCATGGATATTCCACTAGACAGTTCATCACAATAGATCTGATAAATAAAACTGAAATCTACACTATGAAGGTTAAATTCCTTAGATTTCATAATCTTTAGTTATTGATTTTATGCTTATGTATGATATAGATAAAATGTGGAAAATAGAGAATAGGGAAATACAATCACACACCATCCACAAAATAACACAAATATATGCTCTAGGAAACCCTTATGGGAGAAAACCATGTTGGACATAGTGTCATTGATGTCAACAGTCGATATCATTGATGTGATGATAAGTTGAGATAAAAGCTCAGGAGGGTTAGCGAATGAAGATCAAAGCTCAGAAGATACGGCGCAATGAATTTCAGAAGAATCGTTGGAGGACTAGTCAACAGTATATAATGGACGATATGCAGAGATTAAAGCTCAGGAGAGTTAACGAATGAAGATCAAAGCTTAGAAGGTATGGCGCGATGAAACTCAGATAAAATCAATATCGTTGATGCGCAATCTCTTGATCAACGACAGGGATGAATTGCAAAGAGTGAAAGAAGAATTAAACTACTCGCTAGTTACAATCCCACAATCGGTCTAGATCATTAGATCTCATAAACTCAAAAATCTACGACTGTGGTTCATCCAACAAACGGTCAGATTAAGTCATGACTGTCGGATGCGCAATTGCCAAATCTACGACAGGGATAGATTTCGGAGATTGAAAGGAGAATTAAACATCGTGCTATTTCCAATCCCGCCATTAGTCAGGACCGTCAGATCTTATAGCTTCAAAGATCAACGATTGTGGTTGACTCACCAACAATCCACAACTTCAAATTGCGGAGTTTGGGTGTCGAGTTAAATCACTCGCAAGTTGTGGTTCTGCAATCATCGTCGATCGTTGATCTGCTTCGAGTGTTTTGATAACCGTCGTATCATTCTAAGTGGAAGGACGGGATAAGCTAGAAGAGCAGTACTGTAGATAGATCGAGCCATTGATCCAAGATCCTAATCAAACAAACATCTTTCACTTCAGGTCTAAAGATGTGAGGAGGTTACGCTCTGGAAAGTTTAAGATTTGAAATTCCCAAAGCCCGGAGAGCCGGAAATCCAAAATGAATAAGGACCATCGGATCTGGAGAACATATGATGACTGTTAGATCAGGGAGATCTACGTCAGTAGACCACGTCAACATGGACATGTAGCAGACCACGTCAATAGACCACATCAGCAAGGACATATGGCAGACCACATCAACAGACCACGTCAGTAAGGACGTGTGGGAGATCTACATTTCAGGTACGTGCAAATCACAAATCTAAGTGACATGTGGCAGCTACTCCGCTCGTGACACGTCATAAAGTGACGTAAGTAAGTTACATCACTCCAGGAGTTTTACCACCATCACTTGCCCAAAGTCCCGAAGTCCCGAATGTCGAAGTCCCGAACTGGACACGAGACATCTGATATGAAGATCACTTCGGAAGCATTCTCGACTGTCGATCTACTACAATGGAAGGATAGCGTAAGGATAATAGCCGAAGTCTCGAAGTAAATGGTGTCCATCCATCTTAATGCTTGATTAAGTCCTAACCGTCGGATCAAGCAGTGAAAGGATAAGTGTAAGGATCGAATCTAACCATTGATCTAGTTCCGCGAAATAAAATCCAATCGTCTGATCTACTTCGGCGAAAGATACTTCGGAAGGTCGTAAGACTGCAGAGGTTGAAAGCTTTGAATGACGAAGTTAGGAAATGAACGAGAATCCTTCATTGTGCAAACTATAGATCAACCATCCGATCTACTTCGAAGAATCTGCTTTGAAAGTTTTGAAAGGTTTTCAATCATGAAGTCCCAAAGGGCGAAGACCCAAACTCACGACAGTCGTCCATATCAGCGGGAGATTGAATCGTGACCGTTGATTCTGATAAAAAGCTCAAGCGCTCTATTGGCCTAGCGTCTGGTCACCGTTGTTGGTCATACGGAATAGAGAAATAAGGGTAAAATGAGGCAGCACTTAAATTGACAGGCTTGTGGTTCTACACCTGCGATCATATGAAAATGGTTTGAAGGAAGCGCCTCATACAGATTTCATTCGACAAAGAGTTACACCAGAAGAATACAGAGAATCAATAAATGATCGAATATGATTTGTTGGTGAACTGAGAATGCAGCAGAAACATGAGTACAATCTAATGAGTCGATCCATGTCTGTGATCAACTCACGAGGACAAACGAACCGATACACAATCCTGATTAAAAGAGAGTTAAATCATGAAAACATGAATAAAGAATAAAAAGGAAAATGATATTAATTAAAGTTTAAGATTATCATTTTAAATGAAAAGGTACAATGGTTCAAATATCAAAAGACACAATGATTCAAATTCACACCAGTTGGAAGACTATATAAACAAGAAAGAATGGTGAGAAGAAATGTAGTTGAATTTGTTGAAGTATATATATTTATATATAATGGATTGAATGAAAGTTCATTCTATCAGGTTGGTGCCTGTTTACAAGTTGGGTCTTATATGAGGATTGGATTCCTCACATCTCAGTTGGATCTGAGCTAAACAATCTGGGACTTGTTATGAGGATTGGATTCATCATTTCTCAGTTGGATCTGAGAACTACAAGTTGGGTCTTGTAACAGAGAGTTGGGTCTCTCATAATTGTATGAATATGATATTCAAAGATTAATCTTATGTATTCATTCAAGTTATTTAATAAATAAAATATTTATTCTTTTATATATATTGATTGAGAAAATGAAATAAATATTTGTTGTTCAATTAATTTGTGAAAAGAGGAAGATTGTCCATAAGTTTTGTGACACTAATTCACCCCCCCCTCTCAGTTTCAAGTACCCATTTTCAACAAACCCAACTAGAAGATTAGGCTCCTCTAGTCTTTTTTCTATGGTATGGAAATAATGCAAGTACAAAGGAGAAGGCGCTCTATATGGAATCACCTAATACCTATGGCCTATTAGGTTGCTACAGAACATTAATCCCCTTCGTTATGCTCTCTAATTTCCCACTCCCAGTTGTTCTACTCCACTATGGAACCCCTTTTGCTCCTAGTAGCCTAGTATTTAGCATAGCTCGATAGCCATCGAGAGTTAGAGTTTTGACTTCCTCAACCTTCAGTTGTGATAAGGTTTTGGACCTTTTATATTCTTCTTGAAAGTCCACACGGGGCTAGCCCCATATGCCTAAGTAGTGAGGGCTAACGTGACATCTTCTCATACCATGGTGGTCAACATAATAGGTCAACTTGAGGGAGGCATAACTATTGCATATGAGCTTTGATTGATGCATGGTCTACACCGTTGGAAATGTCATGAAGTATAGACCATCGTTAAGATGGTGCACATAGTTTTTAGACACTAGAACCCAAAAAAATATCGTTTAATGCCTCAAAATGGCTCTAGAAAGTTCCAAACCCCAATTTTCCAAACTGGGAGTTGCCATTAAAATGACCTTGCAAGATAGATGACAAATAATATAATGATCCAATTCAGATCATACCTCCTCGTTTAGGGAGCCTTTTGGTCCCCAAAAAATTTACTGAATGAGGTGAGGAAACTTTTCCTCTACCTTCTCCCTGGAGTACCACTTTGCTTTGCCTGGAAGTTGTCCTTTCAACCCAATCTGTCAAAAATCATGCTACCCTTGTCTTTTAGTTTTGGACCTCTTATGCAAAACTATGTCCTCTGCCAACTTTGCCTGAGCATCTGATGCTAAGTCCTTTATAGAAGGTAGGACTTGCTCCTCCTCCCGATCGAACATGGAAGGTGTTGTTCTTCGGGTTGTTCCTGGTGAGGGAACAATGCCAAGGAACCCTATGGAGGATTGGGAGAAACCTCCCCACCTTAGGATTTCTTGGAAGAATTCAGAAGCCAGAGGGAGAAACCTTCGTATTTTGAATTAAAATTAATAAAAGTACAGGATATCTCCAAACTAGTGTTCACAATCCATTCTAAATATTTTTAACAACACAAACCAATGATTTCAAATTCAAGGCAACTTTATCTAATTCTTGTAAGGCTAAATTTGAATAAAACTAATTCATATTTCCAAACATAGCACGAATGAAAACAACCATCACCATATTACATTAACCTTCAAGGAAAACCCATTCTCTAAAGATAAAGCAATTACAAATAAAGGAAAATAAAAGCATGAAGTAACTATAGTAATTATTCCATGGAACAACATCTGTACCAACACATAGTAATGAAATACTTTATGTATTGTCAAGCAACAAATATTATACACATGGAACTCTCTTCAAAGATAATAATACCAAACTAGCCATGTATGTTAAGTCCTAGTATTATCAACCAAATAGATAATGAACAAGTATCCAAGTTAAGAACATGTCAAAACCATGAGACCCATTCATCCTGTAATCACCAAACAATAAATAAAAACTTAAACATCAAACAAATTAAAACATAGAATAACAGAAAACAAAGACACAGTGGTCAACAAGAATCAACGTTGAAACTTTCTTCAAAATCATTCATAATATCTTGCCAAAAAGATAAGAAATCCAAATGACCTCGTCTGAGTGAGTTCTTAGAAAGCAATGTATGATTCTCTAGAAAATTTTGACTACTAATGTCTTTAACAACTCCTTTTATATCCCCTTTACATAACTTCCAAAATAACTAACTTTTAACTCAAAGTTGTTAACCTTTAATCATTGCTAACTAAAATAACTACTTTTTATATTTAATCTTTTAACCAATTTGACTTTTCTTAATAGTAGAGGAAGCCCCAGTGGTAGGTTCTTTGATGAATAGTTTTTTGTTTTTGTTTTTGAGCCACTTCCTTTTGACTTTGACTTTCATTTCTTATTTCCACAGAATTTGGCGATGTTTTCACTACTGCTTCATTGGTCTCTCCCACTTGTCATGAGATTTTATGTTGAACTTGTTCAAGGATGCGTATAAATCTAAGCATATCATTCCAATATCCACCTGATAAATGAGGTTTTCTTAGCACATTCTTGTACAATATTTCTAGTTTAGTTGTCGTGGAAAATGGACTGGTGGGATAAATTGCAAGAAATTCAGTGAGCATTGGTAGAATGGTGAAATCCTTTCCCAATGAATTTATGATCGCTTTTCCTAAAAATACTTCACTCACCTATAGAAAATATCATATCATCATGACAAGAAATTAACCTCTACATATATGTGTCCTTCAAGTGTAACCAAGGATCAGTTGCCCATGGAGATGGCAAGTCAAATTTCTTGATTCATTTTAATTGCTTCTTAAACTTGATAATTGTCAACTGGGATTAATCTGTCTTCTTTATTAGATATTTTGACAACTCTCCCTTCTCTATAACATTTGTAACACTTGTGACTACTTTCAACCTATCTTAAACTTCTGATGCCTTCAAATCTTGATCAAAAAGAGAATTCATAAGCTCTATAATATTTTTAGCCTCTCGCACTTTCTTTTCAATCTTTGGAAAAAGATTATTGATATCCAACTGAGCATTCTTAATGGTGATTGTTTCACAATACTGATATAATTCAAAATAACCTATGAACTGATCCATTGCATGAATAATTTGGTCTTGAATCACTTGTATAGCTTCAAGTAAATGTTGTGTACCAGCGACCTATTCCAATGCATCATTCAAAAGTTTATTGAGGTTTTCCTTCTCTTTAACGAGAGTATTGATATTTTGGGCCTTATGTTATATTTGCTCCTCAAGACCTTTTATATAAGTTTCTTTTTGTTGATCAACCTCTCCATGACCTACTATTATTACTAGGGATACAATAGGTAACATAGAATATGATAAAGGAATAATAGCTTCAATCCTTTGTTGAATTTTCTTGATCTCCTCTAAACATTTTCTTAAAGCTTAACCTTATCATCTTTCAATTTTGTAACTTATTTAGACAATGTTGTAATATTTTCTTTAAGAGAAACATTCTTCGACAATGATTTATCCTTGGCCTGGTAGGCTTCCAATAATTCCTTTGACTCAATTAACTGAGGTATTTTTAATCTGGCTTTTAAATTCTTGATCTCTTTTTCCTTTTCATCTAAAATGTTTTTGTAATTTGAGGTCACTTTTTTTGCATTAGTAATTAGCGCAATATGATTTTCTAATTCCCCGATCTTATTGGCTTTGATTCTATCAATTGTTTTCTCATTTCTAAGTTGTTGATATAACTTAGTCGCTACTGTGTGTAACTTCTTTACATTTATAGTTGATTGAATTAGTCTCTGAGCGACTATGTCACCAGTTTGCATGTGCCACTCCACCGAGTCAATATCATTGATCTGGCTAAGATCCACCCTAACTGAAGCAGTTTTATACTCAGACAAATTAGATCCTTTGTTTACCTATGGTTGCATAACCAATAGATTAAATTGGTTGTTTTCCAAATCTATTGAAGTGATAAACTTGGGACCAGATAGTTCTTGGGAATTAACTGGAACACTATCCTTGGTAACTAATGATTCGGTAAGAGGCAACTTCACCTATGATGAATCTTTAAATTTTAGTGATGAAATTTGATTACTCAAGTTTGACATCTTTGGTGTGATATCATAGCACACTATGACCAATGGCCCTTCTGGTTTATTTTCCCCCAATTCTCCTAATAGGGAATCGACTTGACCAAAAATATCATCTTGAACATCTTCTAGTTTGATTCTGACCATTTCTAAGAGTTTCATCCTCTTAGAATCATGTTGTTCTACTTCCTTTTATCCAGTCTCACTTGCATGTTATGTTGAGGTTTCAATCATCTATTTATCAATGATCGAAGATTGTTTTATCCCTATGATACTGCATTTTGGATCCATTGTTCTAGCATCCATATTTGATAATATTGTAGTTTTGGATTGAGATTTAACATTTATCCCTTCTTTCCTAGTAAAAGTTTGCATTATCAACAAATGTTGCACATCTTTTGATGTGTTTTTGTTAGCAAACATTTCAATATATAAATTTCAACGATGTTGATATGGAGGCAAACCTACACCTCTTCATTATTTTGAGATAACATGATGTGGGTCATATTTCCATATCTCATCCTTTTTCAGACGAAAAGATGAGAGCAACTTATTTATATGGTCAATTGTTGATCTATTCTTTATTGTAAAGGAAGAAAACTCGATAGGTAAATTGAAGGAGGCTTTTTACTCTTTGAGATAAACCGTAGTTGATCAGTGGCCAACCTTTGCATGCAATATTCTAAGGCAAACAAACGGGGAGATATATACATAGGCAAATGATATGGCTCAACTTCACAACCATAAATCATAATAACAATATATTTTTTAAACAAAAACCAGTCACTAGCCTTAATGTCATGGTTTAGGTGAAGCCTTTGTTGATAGGTAATGGGAATTTGAAGAGGTTCCTAGCCCATAAGAAGAATAAGGTATTGAATAAGAATTCATCAGCAAATTCTAAGTATTCCCCTTCTGTTTCAACAAAGGTCATAATAGAGGTTCACTCTTTGACAGAAAGTGATCTACCTGAATCATCTTTCTTTGATAGCTCAAGGCCTCTTTTCTCATAGAATTTAGACTGTGAATATAGGATCAAGAACATGAGATAATATTGGTAGAGAAATTATTCTATCTCATCAAAATATGAGAGTTGAAAATGATTTGCATTAGCTATAAAAGCCGCAAAATCAAACCTAGATTGATTTACAGAATTTGAGACTGTGTTCATTATGGCAAGGGTGACTTTGTCAATTTCAAAATCATCAAAATAACCTAAAATAGAGGCTACGATGGAAACCATCAGCCTTGCATCAGGGGTACATAGTTCAACTTTAAACAAAAAATACTTGAAGGTGAATGAAGGATCAATAATAAACTTTTTAATCATAAAAGTCTTTTCCTGGATAGACCAATCTTTTACTTTCTTCAGAAGATCAAGCTCTAAAATGGGTAAGTTGGTCAAGGGTGAATTTAGTATTATGATAATGGCTTTAGAAGATATAATACAAACATTGTTTTTTCCATTAGCAAACACAATGCAACGGGTTTCAACATTATACAATTTAACCAGGGTCTGGATAAGGTTAGGGTCACTGAAATTTCGAGGAATGAGGGTTTGGTACAGGTTGTTATTCCAGAGCCATGAGCTTTCAATAATTTCTACAATTTCTTTACCAATTATGTCATTAATTTGGTTCTCGCATCCCCTAACTAATCTAGGCATCAAATATGTCGACCAATATGTTTGTAAAGTTCGCCTTTTTATTGGAAGAAGAAGCTTGTGGGGATCATCTTTTCCTGGATGAAATGGTGCTTTATAAATGCAACAAGTCTTTCTTAACCAAAGACATGAAATGGGTTCACAGGTACTTACCGTTTTAACTGGTGCTCAGGGTAATGGAGCTTATTGCACAATAATTCTTCCTGTAGATGTTTACATAGCTCGATAATAATCCATTTTGCCAACTTCAACGTAATTTAGCTTGCACATTTAATTATACACAAACAGAAATAAATGCATTAAAGTGTGAATAAAGCTCATGAACTTTCTTGTTTTGAAGAATTATATCACAACTCTATTTATGACTCAAGTTGTGCTTCTATCCACCTTTTGGTCTTCACAAAGGTGCAATATGCATGACTTCATCATGCATCTACATA
>JASDQU010589645.1:0-24462 GCA_032191745.1 Picea mariana
CACTCCCCTGCAACATGTCCCCACACGCTCTCCACTCTCTCGCACCCTCCACTCTCCGCAGCTCTACACACATCCTTCTACGCACTCCCCATAGCCTCCCCCACACCGTCTGCTCAGCACTCCCATACACCCATTAATTATATATATATATATATATATATATATATATTCCTTAAGTTACATACAATTATTTAATTAAAATAATTGAAAGGGGATCTTCCAAGCAAGGTCAAAATTACAGAAAAATACTCACCCCCAAACACCAAAAGAATATCGGAATTAAAAACTCAAATGGAAAAAATAGACCAGGAATGCAAAAGCATTAGAAATTCACTCGAAAAGTCAATACAAAAAACTCACGATGAGTTACTAGAAGAAATAAGGCTCAACAACAAGGCACTCAAAAAAGATCTAACGCTTAACCTTAAAGAAAAAATTATCACGAAAGTTGGGTCTGAGCTACGACAAGGCATAGCCAATCTAAAACAAGATCTTAAAGATAATAGTTTTCAAGAGCTTGGGATGAACTTACAACAAGGTTTGGGTAACTTGAAAAGAGAAATAACAAAGGATTTGAAGCAAAACCTGACCATTATAACGCAAAATCAGGAAGAACATCATATTTAGCTTTTAAAATATAAAAAATTAGAATCACCACCAATCAGAGTCAAGCACATCTAATCTACCTCCACTTTTCCATGATTCAATACCAAACCCCCAACCTACATCACAATACCAACCCTTAATGTTATACCCACCCAAAGCCAAAATAGAACTCCCAAAATACAATAGAGGTGATAATCAATGTGTAGCCTGGTTTAACAAAACTAAAGAACATTTCCACATCTATAATGTGACAACGGACAAAGAGGAGGTCAAATATGCATCCATGTACCTCGAAGGCACTGCATACAATTGGTATCTATGGTGGAAAGGAAGAATTCAGTCATATGATTGGAATTCTTTCAAAAATCATTTTTTTTAAAGATTCTAGGGCATCTCGGAAAAGTAATTTTGTTCAAAACTCACCAGATTACAACAAAAAGGCAACATAGATGAATTTACGCATCAATGGGAAGCTCTCGTCACCCGAATATTTGGACTATCTCATGATCAATTACTCCAGTCTTACATAGGTAGTCTCAAACCACATATCCAAGACGAGTAAAGATTACATGAGGTTACTATGGTAGAAATAACAATACGCAAGGCAAAAGCCGCAGAAGAAAAACTAGAAGGCCAATCAAGATTCAACAAGGTTTACTCAAGAAGGAGTGTACCTCAAACCACAGGAAATGACAAATACATACCACCCAATCTACGTGAAGATAGAAGAAGAAGTTTAGAGTCCTAAAGGATAAAAGAAGGAAAATGTAAACGATGTGGAGAGAAATGGGACCCAAGACATAGGTGCCAGATCGAAGATAACTCAAAAAAATTGTACATTTGTGAAGCAGAAAAAAGACAACGAATCAGACTCAATAGAATCAATAAATGAAGAAATGGCAAATTTCCAAAATGACACTTCAGAACTCATAAAAGACGACACACTAAGAATATTGCTCCCAACCATCACATGCATTACCCAACCACAAACTCTTAAATTAAAAGGACATATCAAAATGATAATGTCACTGTACTAATTGACACTAGAAGTACCCACAATTTCCTCGATATCAAGATTTCAAGGAAACTCAAATTATTTGTATATCCAGTCCCAGACATGAAAGTAATGGTTGCAGACGGGAAAAAAATTGGAAATGTTGAAAAATGCCATAAGGTGAAACTCCAAATCCAAGATTTCAATTTGGAATCAAAACTCTACATCGTCTCTCTGAGAGGAGTAGATGTGGTTTTAGAATTCCAATGGTTACAAACCTTGGGCACATACTTAGTCAATCACCATGAACATTTCATCAAATTCAAGTGGCAAGGGAAAAGTTATAAATTATATGCTTTTCAACCTCCACAAACACGGGTTGTGTCGTCACAACAATTGGAAAAAATGATCTGAAAAGGAGCAACCGCATACTTCATCCAATGCCACAACATAGAAAAACAAGAATCAGAACATGATGACTCCAGAACATCAGACGTCCAAGATCTAATTCAAAAACACAAGAAGGTATTTCAAGACCTTCCCATGGAGTTACCACCTCAAAGAAGAATTGAACATATAATTGAAGTTAAACCAGGATCAATCCCAGTCAAGGTTAGACCATACAAACACCATCATCACCACAAAACAAAGATAGAAAGATTAGTCCAAGACCTATTAAAATGTGGTGTCATCACGAAAAGCAGAAGTCCATATGCAACTCCAGTAGTGTTAGTTCGAAAGAAAGATGGATCTTTTAGATTATGCATAGATTACCGAGAGCTAAACAAAATAACAATTAAAAACAAATTTCCCATCCCATTTATTGACGAAATGTTGGATGAACTTCATGTAGCAAGATATTTTTCAAAACTTGATTTAATATCTGGGTACTATCATATTAGAGTCAGACTAGAAGATGTAGCCAAGACTGCCTTCCAGACACACGAAGGACACTACAAATTCAAGTTGATGTCTTTTGGGTTAACTAATGCCTCGGCCACTTTCCAAGTGACTATGAATGAATTATTTCACCCATACTTACGGAAACATGTCTTAGTTTCCTTCGATGATATCTTAGTGTATAGTAAAACATGGGAGGAGCATATGAATCATTTGGGACAAGTGTTATCTCTTATGGAGGAAAATCAATTCTATGCCAAAATGTCAAAATGTACATTTGTCAAGGATGAAGTAGAGTACCTTAGTCACATCATATCCAAAAAAGGAGTCAAGGTAGACCCCAAGAAATTTAGGGCAATCACAGAATGGCCTAAACCCAAAAACATATCCAAGTTAAGAGGATTTCTAGGATTGGCAGGATACTATCAAACATTCGTCAAGAATTATGCTCATTTAACCGCCCCCTAACAAATCTCCTTAAGAAAAATTGTTTCCAATGGAATTTGGAAGCACAAAAATGTTTTGAAAACTTAAAAAACATTATGTCCACAATCCTGGTATTAGCGAGACCTGACTTCTCCAAACCTTTCATCATCGAGTGTGATGCGTCAGGTTTTGTAATTGGAGCAATATTGATGCAAGATGGGCACCCAATAGCTTTTGAGAGCAGAAAACTAAATAAAACAAAATGCTTACAATCCACTTACAACAAGGAAATTCTTGCCATCATGCATGCATTAACAAAATGGTGCCAATATCTATTGGGAATAAAGTTCTTGATACACACAGATCATAACAGTCTCTAGTACTTGTTACAACAAAAAACATTGTCAACTGAACAACAAAAGTGGATAGAGAAAATTGCCACGTTTGATATGGAAATTCTACATAAAAGAGGAAAAGACAACATCGTGGTTGATGCCCTATCACGAAAAGATGAATAAAACAAGTTTTTGCAATATCAATAGCCATTCCAGAATGGTTGGATGAAATCCGAATCGAGTATGCAAAAAACCCAGAGACTTGCGCTATAATCAACGATTTAAATCAATATCCTAAGTTCAAAAGGAAGAACGACATCTTGTGGTATAAAGGAAGAATCTACTTAAATACCAACTAAAGATTTAAAGCCAAGGTTCTTCAAGAATCTCATGATTGCCCAGCTGCAGATCATGTCGGATTTTTCAAAACATACTATAATGCAGAGAGATCATTTTTTTGGAAAGGGATGAGTGCATATATTCGAAAATATGTAGCAGAATGTGATCTATGTCAAAGGAACAAGAATGAAAATGTGTCGACCCCTGGGTTACTCCACCCGTTACACATTCCCAACCAAAAATGGGAAGAAATTTCAATGGATTTCATTGAAGGACTACCCATATCCGAAGGAAAAGATAAAATATCAGTAGTAGTAGATAGACTAACCAAGTATGCACACTTTATTGGAGTAAGAAAAACAAATTCAACAAAAGAAACGGCTGAAATATTCTGTAAAACTATTTACAAACTACATGGGTTCCCTGAGGTTATCGTCAGTGATATAGATGCCAAATTTAAAGGGAATTTTTGGAGATAATTTTGCAAACAAATCGGAACCTCTCTCAATATGGGCTAAGCTTACCACCCTCAAACAGATGGTCAAACACAAGTTGTCAATAAATGTTTAGAAACCTATCTTGGTTGTTTTGTCTCTGATAAACAAAATAAATGGTTTCAATGGTTGCCCCTTGCTGAGTGGTGGTATAATACCACTTATCACACATCAACTAAAATGACACCATTCCAAGCTCTTTATGGTTATGAACCTCTGTCATGGAAGGAGTTGGCCACTAGCCACACAAAAGTTGCGTCGATAAAAGACCATTTAGACGAAAGTCATAAAATCCTTCGGTTACTCAAAGAAAACTTAACAATTGCAAGGAATCGAATGAAGCAACAAGCTAACCAAAACCAAACAGAAAGAAAGTTCGAAGTAGGAGAATGGGTATTTGTGAGACTTCAACCTTACAAATAGTTATCCCTTAAACAACATGGGAAGAATAAATTGGCTCCAAAATTTTATAGACCATATCAAATAAATAGAAAAATCAGTCACGTAGCTTACCAGTTGGATTTACCATATAAAAGTTGTATCCACAACGTTTTTCATGTATCATGTCTAAAGAGAGTCTCGGGGCAACAACAAAAGGTACGAACTATGATTCCTATGTTGGTTGAGGAAGGAAGAATCATTTTAGAGCCCGAATCCATTATCGCCACCCGGGAAAAGAGATTACGTTCTTGAGTAATCAAGAAATATTTGATTAAATGGAAAAATCTACCGGAAGAAGACGCAACATGGGAGTTAGAGCACTTTTGCCAGTTACATCCTTCCTTACCATTGCTTTCAGGACAAAGCAAAATTAAAATAAATAAAGTAAAATTAAACATTAATGTAATAAAAAGTCATGACTCTTCATAAAAAACCATANNNATAAAGGGCATATATATATATATATATATATATATATATATATATATATATGCAGGCTCTATCTTTGTAATATCATCATATTTTTACAATCAATTGTTATTATATATCTTATTATGGACTCATAGTGACGTTGTTCATTACGAAACCCTTGTGTCCTTCATAGTTGTTCCCTTGTCTTGAATTTGTTTGCTTGAGTTATGGTTTGAATGACATTGTCTTGTGAATATTCATAATCTTCTTGTTCATCAAAAATATGAAAAGATGATGAACCTTCCTCCATTAGGACTGATTCCAAGGCTTTATCTTGATCAGTGATTGTTTATTGATGAAAGGGATCAAATTTTTCTTCTTCTATAATTTCTTATAGCACAACAACATTTGGATTTGGGAGTCTGGGTGCTCTTGGTCTATGATCTTCAATTCTTTGTTCTCTATCATTGACAGGTAATGGAGCTCTCATATTTTGGAGTGGCGGGATGAGAGTCTCAATCCTCTTGAGTCGAGTTATCTCGTTCTGCATTTGTTGAATAGTTCTATTCATCTGAGCAATTTCTATCTTTTATCTAGTTTCTTGAGCAGCTCGAAGATCATTTCTCACACTAGGGGGGAAGCCTTGGAGAATTCCTCCCTAAAATGCTTGATTTTCAAAACTTCTAGAAGTGGATGGTCCCTGAGGTGATATTGACAGACTTGTCATTTGTCTTTGCACTTTTCCAAGAATATTCTCGATATTAGCATTAGTTTCTAACATATATTCTTCCATTTATGTTGCTTTTTGGATTGCTTCATTTAATGTATTTATTTGTGCAACTCTTATTGCGTAATTCACATTTGATGGCATGGAATTCGTGTAACATCCAAATATAAGAAGATCATTTGGGCATTCCCCATCTGGGATTTGATTTAATGTCTTGAAAAATCATAAGTTAAAATACCCGATCCTTTCAGCCTTTTGAAGAAGGATTTGGGTGAATTGAGTAATTAGAGTATGGTATGTAATAGTTTGTGCATATCTATTCAAAAACATATCTTCTATACCATCAAACAAACCAAATGATTGAGCTGGGAGGGAAAGATACCATTCATAGGCCGAGCCTATCAAAGTTTACAAAAAGACTCCAACCATTACATCATCATGTTCAATCAAATGAATATAAAAAATACTAAGGAACTAATCCATATGCCTTTTAGGGTCCATAATCCCATCACCTGAAAAGACAGATACAATTCCTTGAGGTAGGGTTGGAAACAAATGATGTTCTCCTCATAAATTGAGTGGAGTAGACCTAGCTCTCCTTCAAGGTTTCTTTGTCTTTCTTCATTAAGAACTTTGTTTATTTGTTCTTCTCGATCACCCATGATTATTATACAACTCACTTCATATTTTGAACTTTGGGTTTCTTGGCGAATCTCATGTTTCTTACTTTTACTTTTTGTTAATGGACCTTTGTATGTTTCAAGCTTTTTAAAGCTTACATCTGTCTTCTTTGTCTCAAAGCTATTGCTATTTCTTCTTCTCAAACCATAACTTCCCAAGCTCTTTTGAGTTCTTCACGACTCCTTGTTGTTGTGATTGCTAGGTCATACAATTGGTGTAAGATACTTCTTTGATCTATAATTCCAACTTGTATTTGGGGTTGGTTGGGTTATGGTAAAGTCATCCAAATTTATCGTCTATGAAACCAACCTTTTGTTTAGATCCCCAATATGGTTGCCAAAAATTTTGATCTGAAAGACTGTCTTACGATCTTAAAGACAACATCACGAGAATAAATGCCCCTGCATTTTTAGAGAGGTGATACTCCTTTATTTTTAAATAGCATGCAAAAATACAAACAATGCTTGAGAGAGGACCAAGCTTTATTCTTGAAATAAATATTCACATGCAAAGAATACCTGAGAATGGACCAGGTATCTTACAGAAAGAAAATATTTATACTATAATACAAGATTGTAAACCAAAAGAATATACAATATCCTTGGATGACATTTCCATTATGACATTCATCAAAGTAAAACACAATATTCAACACAGGAAAGGAAAATGTGGACTGCATATGGCATAAAACTTTAAATGATCATTCCATTAAATGTAAAAAAGATATTGATAGACACACATTTGAAATTTCGTGCTTAGAACTTAAAGACTGGGAGATCAATAATGTTATGTCCTGAATATTTCTATGGGAACCTCATAAAACAATATGTGTCTTTATAAAAACAAACAATAATGTCTGAGATTTCAATAAAAGTGAATTGTGTTTGTCCTTCAAAGAGGACTTGGATGGGGCTCCTGCGGACCATAAAATGAAGAGATACTTGAAGACAAAATAAAGCAGTTAGGGGTCAATCTTTGGTTTCACAGATTATGGGACTAGAAAAGGCGAAATGATTGTTGAATGAAGAAGAAAAAGTAGTGAAATCAAGAAAAAGGTGTCTACTTAAATTACTGTGATGGGAATTATGAACCATCATTTGCTTGTTGTGGCATCTTTTGCAGGCTGCTACAGTTGCGTGGGAGGTGGCATAACCGATGTAACTACTTCTTTTTTATCTCTCTTGATTATCTTAACTAAGGCCTTTGTTAACCATTGTTCGATGTACTCCCTCATTGGAACAACTGCTATTTCATTATTGGTCTTAGTTTCAAATAACTCATTCTCTAGTTCTCTCAAATCAAGGATTAATTGATGGAGCATGTCCTTGATTCTTCATTCTTATTTACATATTAGACTAGACACCTTTCTATTTCATCTTCAAAGAAGTCAATTGAATTGCTAAACTCATTGGCCCATGCAACTTTTAATGCTTCCAATTGCTCTAGTGGTTGCTCTCTTGATAGAAGTATTGTATCCATTATTAAATGTGGGCCATCTAACTCTTTGGTCAAATCTACAAGTTTAAGAATATGTCACCCCTTTTAATGTTAATAGTATCACACTTAGTCAACAACTCTCCTAGGCATTTGATTCTCTTTATCCACCAAGCATTAATCTGTTTCATGCGAACCTTAGAGGGATTGTTTTGATCTCTTCTATGTGTCTCGCTCAAACTTGAAACCTTCATTGCGATTTTTCCCATTGCTTCCTTATAAATCCTTCCATCATTTTCTAAATCTTTCTGGAGATACTCCTTAAAGTGCAAAACCCTTGTTAAGAAAGTAGCTGAGATCTGTGCTAATTCCTAAATTTCAAGGAGTAAGTCTATTCTTTTCTTAATATCGTCTCCAATGTCTTTCCTTATTGCCATTAGTAAGCTAGATGAACCCTTTAATATGGAACTGATCTCTGGGACATCTTCAAGACTGAGTATTGGATGTATGGCATTGATAGGCTCAACAAATAAAGGTTTTGGAATCAAAGCATTTTAATTCGTTTATTATCTCCTTTGAAACCAAATTTTCTTTTTCTATGTAAAAAATGGACTCCTTCAATGCTTCTTTGATTGCATCATGAAATTGCACGATTTTTTAGGGTGGAACCTTGTGAAAATCGATTTCTGACTTCCATTTCTCTACGAATTTTTTTTATTTTTCATGTTTACCTTTTCTACTAATAGTTTTTAAAATGTTTTTGGTAGGTCGTGTGGTGTAATGTAACATACTCCTCTTCAAATATTTCTGGTTCTTAAGAAGCCAATTCTTCAACAATCACCCTGGTTTCAATTAATCTCTGCTCTGACCAACTAGGTTCCTCTATCACATCGTCCACTTCCATGGTGTTACACATCAAAAATACTCACTTTGATAGTGTCGCAAGTGTCGTCATTACAAAGGTTGCAAGTGTCGCATGTTGCTCACAAGTGTCGCAAGTGTCGCATGTTGCTCACAAGTGTCGCAAGTGTCAAAGAAAGCATGTTGCCATGATGCCTATGTCGTGCCTATAACGACATGAGAGGGACACTTGAAAAACCTCAAACATTTGATTTGGAAGAGGAGAAATGAGTCAGCAGGCTTACAAACCTTTTGCCATCTGAAAGCACCTCAAAAACTGAGTTTTTGGAGAGGAGCGCTCCCCTATACCTCTTCTGGGAGCGCTGGCGCTCCCCCTTACACTGTATGGGAGCATTATAAAGCTTCTTTGGCCCTTTTGAGGGAGTGATAGTGTCTTTAGGAGCGCTGGCGCTCCCCTAAAGCCTACTAGGGAGCACTATAGCGCTCTGAGTGCCCTTTTGAGGGAGCGCTACCTATTTTAGGCAACAGTTGAGTTGTTGAGATGAATGGGGGAAAGGATCTTTTCATTCTTAGAAGGCAGTTGAGCTTGAATCCCTAGTCCAGCCATGATCTTAGGGCAGATCCTCAACTGAAGGAGGAAAATCCTCACCTTCCCCAAGGATATCTCAAGTTGTTGAGCCTCTACAAGGCTATATAAGCAAGCTTTCTAATGGTGAAAGGGGACGGGAAAGGGAGAATCACACCAAAATTATGATCTTATAAGTGGTGCTGGAACAAAGATATTTTGGAGGCAAGAGACCTATGATCTCATAGGGAGCAATTGGTGAAGCTATCATCATTCAGATCGTGGATCTTTTGAGCAAGGGGTAGACAAGGAGGACTTGGCGAAACTGCTGCAATTCATCTATGGCTGTAAGCAATGCTTTGTTCTCATTAATATAATTTGCTTGGCCTGTTTCTTTCTAATTCGTGTTCAATATCACATGAATTTGTCTCTTTAGTAGATAGACCTATTTCGGACTAATCTTGATAGAGTAGGAAGTGGTTGTACTTTGTTTGTCTATAGGGCTTATCGAGGAGCGAAAGATTGGAGCTAAACTCGGAGCGTGCAAGGAAAAACTCCGGTAAAAGGTACTTCTTTTCTCCTTCCTTCTCACACACTAGTACACCTAGATATAAAAGGAATTCAGTGACCATGATAAGCACTTTCTGTCTTAGAGTTAAGAGTCTAGCTCTTTGAGGAGATCTACCTGTCCGCAGGGAGATTTTCCTTCAACAGAAACTGGCGACTCCACTGGGGAGAATCTAATCGAAACTTTTGGTTTTGATTTTTCCTCATAAGACCTTGTATTACCCTTTGGTTGTTTTTCGACCTTGTTCACCCCTTCATATATGATTGCACTTGCTGATTGATTCTTTACCCCATCACACTCAGCCTGATTGTCAAAATTTGATTGAATTTTGTTTTTTTTGGACTTTTTTCTGAGCTTTAGGACTCCAACGCTCCCCTGCCTTGTTAGCAGAGTGCCAGCGCTCCCTTAAGCTACTGGACAGAACTTTATAACGCTCTGGTGGCCCTTATACCAGATCGCCAACCCCTTTTTGCCCAAAATCTCTTCAAAAATTGCAATTTTTTAAGGTCCAAACCCTGTTTTTTTTGCTTGCTGAGCTGCTTTGTGATTCAATGATTCTTCCTTTGACCTGTGACATGCCTCGTCTTGAGAATTAAACACCTTATTGTTCATATTTTATGCCCTTCTTCATTCTTTTTGAGTTTTTTGCTGTTGAGAGCTTGAAATCGATCCACTGCTTTTTTCCTCTCCTATCCGACTGAGCGGGAACTTCGGTGAAGGACATCTGAAGTCTGTGACTCTTCTCACTTGGTTTTTTGAAGGTCATTGTTCTTTGAACACTTCGTTTTTGTGTGAATTGTTTGATTTTGCTTTGTTATCTTTTGTCTTCTGTTTGCTTTTTGTTTCAATCACAGTAAGAGGGTGTCTGTTGTGTATACAAAACCTGATCATGCTTGTCTGAATCTCCTTGATCTGAAAAGGTAGTTGATAAGAGAAGTTTTTGCATTGGATGAGCCATCATTCGCATACAAACGATAAAGACACATATTAGTGCTTGATTTGCATATTAGAAAGCATTTTTGAAAGTGTTTAGCATTGCATTGGATTCGATTAAGAACTGATTGTTTGAGGATTTTTCGTACTAGTGTTTGAAAGTGAAAACGAATCCTTCTCTTTCCCTTAAATAGGTGTTCATTGAAAAGAAACGACTGCTTATCATCTTTCATGCATCTTTTTGGGCATTGAGTCATCATTCCATTAGTTTCACTTTCGTGCACCCTTTGAGTAAAGAACAGTTATAAAATGAACACTAATTAAAAATTATCCAGAACATTTTTGTTTTAGGATCTTCCACCAACAATAGACTAGGGTTAGCACTTTGGATTAGGCTGTGAGTACAACTCTCCAAAGTTTTCAAAACAAACATTAGCATACTGAGTTAGGGAGAGTCAAATCCAATTGTCGTGTTGTTTTTCTAGGATCCCCCTCTCACACAGGGGTTACGCACGAGGTCGCATTCGGGTGAGTTACGAAGATTATCCCTCCGTGGTTCAACTGTTTGTAGTGGTCGGATCGTATATTGGGGGTCACTTGGAGGTATACCCACTATTATGTGTAGGAGCCTTTAGGTTTGATTTCAGACTTGTTATCCTGCCCATACATTCTGGATTGGACTGTCGACTGTACCCGCCCAGGGACTCACTACGAATTGGTATCTTTAGTTGCCATAATCTTTAGGGACTTACACAAGGTGACAGTGAAGGGAAGTCTCACTGTACCTGGAACAGACATTGGTCAAACTCACTCGGGCTCCTTGGAGGGAAAATCCACAATTACTATGTGGAAGCTTGCACCAAGGTGTAAGTCCCTTAAGCAGGTCGCCATTGTAACTGTTCCACCATATCCCAGCCCCTTCTCGACTTGATCACGCGACGTTGGATTTCATCACCAACTAGTACAGTCATTGAGAGAATTTTTGTCTGCTTGGTTGATTTCTAGATTTCTTAGTGCATGTTGTTTCTTTTTCTTAGTTGACCCTAGATTTTTAGTGTGTTTTGTTATTCTCCACAATTGAGCCCGTAGACGATAAAGGTCTTCGCCGATCACGTAGGATGCAAGGGCTGCCTCTGAAAGGCTATCAACCCTTACCTTCTAACCCTCTAGAAGACAACTACCATAGAGAGGTAGAAAATCCATCTGACGTCGGAAGTGTTATTGCTCCCCCGTTAGATAACCCAGAAGACGCTTTGGGCACAGTTGAAAATCCCACCACACCTGTGTCGGTAACTCCTCTTGAACCACTTTTGGTTCATTTAGACTCCCTTGGGAATGTCATAGACGAAGAAGTCCCACGATTACCGTAGAGGATCTTTACCGAAACATATATGGAATCCACAGAACCACTCTTTGGTGATGAGTATAGGACTCTTGTTCGTCCTAGCACCGCAGTAGCAACCAATCCCACACCTGCTCGTTCTGTATGGAGGACTTCATCGGGACGCGATCTCTATGAGCATTTCGAATCTATTCAACAACCCTTTCCTTCTCATGACCCTCCTAGTGAACCAGTACCATCCGGTCAAACCATGAATCACCCGGTCGATCAGGTTATTCACCCCACTGCTACACCAACACGAGTCCATCCTAATGTTGGAATCATCACCTCTACTCTTCCCCAAAGCACTTCAATTTCTACCCCTGTTTCTACAAGTTTTTACTCTACTGCTCCGCATGTTCCACATGATCCCGCTGGGACATCTTCTCACCTGAGAATGCAGACCCCTGCTGGCCAATCACAACCGGTTGGAGGGCAACCACCATCTAACATACCTTTCCCTCCTAGAGGACTACCTTTCCATGGCGGGCCTGCCCCTCCCGGGGGACAACCCCCTGTTCATGCTCCTCCTGGAGGGCAACCTCCGTTTGCCAGTCAAACCCCGGTCATACATCCACCACTGGCAGGGGGGCAACCCTCGTTTGCTGGAAACCCTTCACAATCATGGGGAGTATCTTCAGGAGGCACTTTTACTCAACCCCACGTTGGGGGGCACTTGTATAATAACCCACTAGGAGGAGTATCCAATCCTGTCCCTTCTGGAACATCTTACTGGCAATCTTATCCGGACGGTGTCCAAAACACCACCTGGAGTTCTCCGGGACCACAGACTTATCCTTCTTATGGGCCTCATGTGTATCCACCTCTGGGATCTACTCCTTACCATTCTCAAGGCCAAAATGTTTATCCTCCTCACGGGCAAATAAATCACCCGACCTATAATGTTCAGAACCCACCGGGTTATGCCCATGTTTCTCATGCACCGTCGAATCCTTCTTACCCTGGCCAGCAACAACCTTACGTAGGAGGACCTACTGGTTACAACTATCCACCTAACCTAGTCTATGGTCCTACTAGTGTTCTTATGCCACACCAATATCATTCGCACATTAACCGTCAGCTACCTTTCCTTGCGACTCTGGATATCCCAGACTTGTCTCGGTTAACTAATGATCCTATTTCTCATTCACCAGTTTGGCCAGTCATTCCAGCTAAGCTTCCTTCTGATATTCCAAAATTTGACGGAAACCCTGGCGAAGATCTGAACAACCATGCGATGACTTTCCATTTGTGGTGTTCATAACACTCCCTCATGGATGATTCTATACGTTTGCGTCTTTTCTAGCGAACGCTTACCGGTTCGGCAGCAAAGTGGTACATTGAACTACCACGTGCTTCTTTTCATGATTTCAATTCCCTTGCCATGTCTTTCCTCACACACTTTCAACTACCTATTCGCTACGAGACAGGTACTGAACTCTTGACCTCCCTTCGTCAAACCAACTCCGTGCATATCTCTAACCATATTCATGAGTGGAGGAAACGACGAAGGATGATCAAGGTAGTCATTCCTGACATGCTCTTGGCAGAATGGTTTACTAAATCACTATTACCCCCGATCGCTCGTGATGTCGCTATGGGTGGTGCAGTCAAAGAGGAACAAGCCATTGCTCGAGCTCAGTACTTAGACTTGGTTTATTCCCAATACGGTGCTTTGTATGATTTGCTTCTAAATGCTACTCGAGCTAATACCGATCCTTCTAAGCCATCATCCTCATCTCATGCGGATGGTGTTATGGGTTCCGTCAAATCCAAATCAACTACACCCTCCTCTACCTCCCCCCAAACTCAGATCTCTGAGGTGAATGTAGTTCAATCTGCTCCTTCACAACAATCCGGAGGTAAGAAGAAGACAAAGAATAAATCAAAAAATAATAATGAACAACCCAAAAATCAAACACCTGCTACCGAAAAGCAACCACAACAGAAACTAAAATTTCCGTGTATCATTTGTGGTGACGATCACTACACTCGAGATTGTCCACTTCGCAATGAAGTGGCCAAAATTTTCCAAGGGAAGTCACAACCCACTGTGCTTACTCAACCTTTTCCGCAGCAGCAATCCATGGTTGCTCAAACCCCCTCTCCTGGGGGCAGTTCTAGCGAACCTAATGATGAGGCCTCGTCGAGTGCACATATTTATATGTTTAATGGGATCAATTTGACCACTCGCTCTAAGACCTACGACACACCAGGTAACCCTGACAAAGGAAAAGACACTAATGGTGCCGACACTTTACCAGATCCATTGTCATCCTCTGTTAGTCTTCCATCGATTAATCCTCCGTCTGGACTACTCCAGATTGAGAAACCCACGTTCGACTCTATCTTACATCCTCCTAAGAGCACTATCCGCAAAGCTACCTTTAATCCTAGTTCACGTGCTGCCCAAAACTACAACATTGTTGAATATTTGGCTCAGGCACCGTGTGCTATGTCTACGTTAGAAGTTCTACAGCACTGCCCCAGTCAACGTAGAACACTCTTGACCGCTCTTGGCGCTGTCGATCCTGATTCGTCCAATCAGATCATGTTTAACCTGGATAATTATGCATCTCGACTCTCTCACCAACTTGCTTTCCAAGTTGATGTTGTTGTTCACAATCAACAAATCCATCGAACTATTCTGGATGAGGGAGCCTCAACTTGTGTCATGTCTTTAGTATGTTGGAAAGGTTTAAAATCATCAGCACTCAACAAATCCCCAACAATGTTACGCGCCTTCGATGGGCGAGGTTTTCATCTCCATGGGCTTTTACAGTCCCTGCCCATCCAATTGGGTGGAAAAACTGTTACTGTTGATATTGAGGTGGTCGATGCTCCCCTCGATTACAACTTGTTACTTGGAAGAAGTTGGTTTTATGCTACGACTGTCGTTGCCTCATCGGTCTTTTGATGTGTACAATTTCCTCACAAGGGCAAAATTGTCGCTGTTGATCATTTGGATTTTTGCACGACCGATGCTCGCGCTCCCGCTACCAACAATATTCCTTTCTTGGGAGACCACAAGATCACGTATGAAAGCGTTGGTGTTGGCTTACTGAAAGATTTTAGCCTCATGGGTACCTTCCCTACACCACTTCCACCGACTACACATCACATTGCCACCGTTGATATGATTTCGACTGCAACTTATCAATCTTTGGAATCATCTGACCCTTGGATTGTACCTCATCCATTGGGATTCGATGCACTAGGTGACACTGTGCCACTTAGTCCAGTCGAAACGTCATACGTTTCTACCCAATCTGCTTCTCCCTTGTCAGATGACCAACATCTATTGGCGCCTGACATTTCCTCGATGCAATCATGGTTTAGTTCTTTGTCATCTGCGATCGACTACATTTCCCCAACTCTTCCTTCGGATGAATCTATTCTAGAAATGTTTCGCATTGACAAGTTACCTTGGGATAACAACTGTCACCGATTCTCTTTTCTTCCCCCTCGTGAAGAAATTCAGGCAGATATACCGTCTATCTCCCCTCCTAGTGTTGATTTTTCATCATCTCCCATGCTTTCAACTTCCGACGATTTGGATTTGGTAGTGGACATGGTGATTTCTTCGGTGGGATTATTGGAGCTTGATCTCCTTACCCATATCGCAACCCTCGATATGTGTTCCTTCTCGAGTGATTATTTTCCATCCAATGAAGATCTCCTGGAGGCCATGACCACGTTTTATCCATTGGCGTGGTACCCTTCCAGCGCATTATCCTCTTGGAAGCCATGATCCGGACGAAACCACGAGCATAGTTTCTCTTCTCTGTGGCAAGCTCGTTAAAAAATGAAATAGAGGTCCTGAGCATTGTTCTTTTCCTATGTCAAGCTTGTTAAAAAATGAAACAGTCACTTCTCTTGAACCTTCTTTTCATCCACCCTTCTCCTTTTTCCCATTTACTAGAGAAATTGGCGACGACATCAAAGCCGGTGCATGAATCGAAGCTTGGCCTTTGCTGATCATTTTGGAGTTAAGCCGCTAGCTTTCATGCTGGGGGCATACCGAGCTTAATCTTTGTTCTTTCTCATGCTCGTAAATACATGAGAATGCATCCGAGTAGACTTTTATCTCTTTTTTGGACCTGTGTGGATACACGAAAAAGGAACCCCTTGGAGTCTCCTTTAAGCTCTTTTCAGACTCTCTAAACATGAAAAGATTGTTGAGTGATCTTGCTTCCTTTCCCACTTGTTAAACGGTTTGAAAGGGCGTCTTTCGAGTGATAATTTATCTCTTTTTCGGCCTCGCGAGACTAACATTACGAAAAAGGACAACACTGGAGCCATCTTTAAGTTCTTTTAAGACTCTCTAAAGATGAAAAGATTACCGAGCGCTCACCTTGTTCTCTTCACGCTCGTTAAAGTATTTGAAGAAAATGTCTATTGAGCGATAGTTTATCTCTTTTTCGGTCTCGTCAGACTACATTACGAAAAAGGAACTGAGAGAGTTCTCTTTTAAGTGTTTTTCCAGACTCTATAATCATGAAAAACCTTCGAGTTTTCTGTCTTTGGACTCGCTAAACAAAACATCGACAGGCCCATATGGAATCGAACCCTTACTTCTTTCAGTTCGTTAAACAAAGGAAGAGGAACTTACCGAAGGTGAGTTATATCGAGCATGTGTTACCCTCCTCGAGTTCGTTAAATTAAAAAGAGGTACTCGTCTATCTGGATGGGGGAAAATTTGAAAGAAGCAAGCCAAACAATCTCTTGAGAACATTACCAAGTAATTCTTAGAGTCGCCCTTGAACACGACACTTTGTCTTTTGCACGCATTTTAATCCGCTGAACCTCTGCACTGAGCCAATCCTTTGAGTTTCTTTCACTCCTTTGGGTCGCCTGACGTAAGTCACAGCATCCACTGGATCATAAAGTTTTGGTTCATGTCATGTTTCTACTGTCGTGCCTCAGTGTTCAAAGGAAGTATCCACCTCGAGAGTCAGCGATCACAAATGTCCTGTCTCAATACCTGTGTCAGTCCATGTTCATTTGATCGACCAATTACATCTCTGTGTCTGTTTCATGTCGTTGATGGGGGATACATCAAGGCCCTCCTTCGACGAGCCTATTTCTGTCGACTTCAACATATTATCCAGGAACTAGGCTTAGAAACCAGTTAGTACTTTGGGACCTGCATGCCTCAATGGCAGGCCTCCTCACGTTCGACAGCAGGTTTACACCATTGACCTCTGATCGGATGATTCCACGGATGTTCGACTCCAGCTCATCCATTCACATTCGTTGGAATGTACTAGGGTACCTTGGGAATCATTGACATTAATGGTGATCTCCCTCGCGCTTGTTAACGGTTTACATCATTGATCGGTAATCAAGTGGTCTCTGCCATGTTCGACATCAGGACATCTATTCACATGATTAGATTTGTACTACATCGGGATCAGTAAGAAGACCCTGGGTTGAGTGATCACTTTGATATGTACTTTGCCTAGGTTGCGAAGGAGTTTCTCTTGAACAATGACACATATACTGTTACATAGATCCACTTTGTATTGGTCGTGGATATGTCTTGTCATCTTGTAGATCCATTGTGTATTCTTTGTGGCTACGATCAGTTCATGTCATAAGAGTATAGATCCACAGTGTATTTTCAGTGGCTATACCTTTTTATCAATACAATTATGGATCCGCAGTGTATTTATGGCAGCCATATCTTGCAAGTCTTGATCACCCAAGCATAGGTATGCCTGCCTTGGGTTTGAAACATGTCATAATATTTGTTGGATGTTTGTGTACAACTATTGTCAGGTTCTCTACGTCTATACTCTTGCTTGAAAGTCTACAAAGCATTTCAGTTATCAGTTCCTGTCTTCTAACTTCATACTCTGGGGGGCAATCTGTTACACATAAAAAATACTCACTTTGATTGTGTCGCAAGTGTCGCATTTTGCTCACAAGGTCTCAAGTGTCGCATGTTGCTCACAAGTGTCGCAAGTGTCAAAGAAAGCATGGTGCCATGATGCCTGTGTCGTGCCTATAACGACATGAGAAGGACACTTGAAACACCTCAAACATTTGATTTGGAAGAGGAGAAATGAGTCAGCAGGCTTATAAACCTTTTGCCATCTGAAAGCACCTCAAAAACTGAGTTTTTGGAGAGGAGTGCTCCCCTATACCTCTTCTGGGAGCGTTGGTGCTCCCCCTTACACTGTCTGGGAGCATTATAAAGCTCCTTTGGCCCTTTTGAGGGAGCGCTGGTGTCTTTAGGAGTGCTGGCACTCCCCTAAAGCCTACTAGGGAGCGCTATAGCGCTCTGAGTGCCCTTTTGAGGGAGCGCTACCTATTTTAGGCAACAATTGAGTTGTTGAGATGAACGGGGGAAGGATATTTTCATTCTTAGAAGGCAGTTGAGCTCGAATCCCTAGTCCAGCCATGATCTTAGGGTAGATCCTCAACTGAAGGAGGAAAATCCTCACCTTCCCCAAGGATATCTCAAGTTGTTGAGCCTCTCCAAGGCTATATAAGCAAGCTTTCTAATGGTGAAAGGGGACGGGAAAGGGAGAATCACACCAAACTTATGATCTTATAAGTGGTGCTGGAACAGAGATATTTTGGAGGCAAGAGACCTATGATCTCATAGGGAGCAATCGGTGAAGCTATCATCATTCAGATCGTGAATCTTTTGAGCAAGGGGTAGACAAGGAGGACTTGGAAAAACTGCTGCAATTCATCTATGGATGTAAGCAATGTTTTGTTCTCATTAATATAATTTGCTTGGCCTGTTTATTTCTAATTCGTGTTCAATCTCACATGAATTTGTCTCTTTAGTAGATAGACCTATTTTGGACTAATCTTGATAGAGTAGGAAGTGGTCGTACTTTGTTTGTCTACAAGGCTTATCAAGGAGCGAAAGATTGGAGCTCAACTCGGAGCGTGCAGGGACAAACACTGGTAAAAGGTACTTCTTTTCTCCTTCCTTTTCACACACTAGTCCACCTAGATCTAAAAGGAAGTCAGTGACCATGATAAGCACTTTCTTTCTTAGAGTTAAGAGTCTAGCTCTTTGAGGAGATCTACCTGTCCGCAGGGAGATTTTCCTTCAACACATGGCTTTGGGAATTTCTTCAATTTCAGGTAAGTCATGTCCCTCCTTTTGAATTTCTCTTTTTCTTTTTGTGGAAGTGTGAACAATATGATTTCCATTGTTTTCTTAGTGGGGTCCTTATCTCCACCATTGTATGAGTTTTCGGTGGATGTCCTTTTTTATTCCCGACCACTACTTCAAGGTTTGGTCTTTACTGGAATACTTCTCTGGGATACATTCAGTGAATTGGGTTTTTTATTGGTTGTCTCTCTGACCCTCTACCTGTAACACTCATTTGTGATAGCTAATTCTTCAATACCATTTAGAGTATTTTCAATGGATGCTTCGGGGAGATTTTGATTATATCCCTCTCCTTCAAATTTCTTGTTCTTACTGAAATATGAAGCACACCAAACTAAAGTTATGTGTGCAGAAAATAAATCTTTTGGATCGAAACCCTGAATGGCTTGGGCTTCCTTCAGACTGAACTGATCCAATTGAACAACAAATTCTTCTAAATGAGGGATGTATCTCCAACTCTCCATGGCAACACAATAAATTGTTTTTTCCTTTTCTCACTAAAAAAGTGTGCCTAGTATGTGTATTGTCCACAGACTTCAACGATGAAAAGTCGATCAAACACATAAAATGGTAAGAACAAGGGTTTCCCCTGGAATCCATGCAATCTCACGAGACTAAATTCCTCCAAAGTTTAAAAAGCTCCTTTCTCGGCAAGAAAGAATGCAACTTCTAGAGAGAGCCTTGATGTGGTAGGACCATGAATAATTTTTTTTGAAAGCAGTCAGAAGACCATTTTGGATTGCGTAAAAATTATATTTTACTTTATGCCTCCATAACACCGAGTACCAAACAGAAGTTGGTTCCTTCTTGAAATAAATATTTTTTTCTCTAGGCAAGTCCTCAAATATGTTACAGTAAACAATAACAAAGACCAAATACGAAGTCATGTAGATTTTTTTAGTTTTTCTCAAGCTCTCCAATTGAAACGAAATCTTGTTTGAGATGATGCGAGCCTAGTCAATCATGATGTTTTCATGAATAACGTGATGGAGAATATACACAATGTATTTTTGCACTGAGGCTGTGGGATCTAATCCAATTATTTTGGCAAGAATCCAGGCAATCTCTTTATATGGATACTTCAGAGAGCATACCTCAACTTGAGCAGAATTGATGTTAATTATTGGGCTTGTGAGATAACTTTCAAGAATATTTGTTCCTCCTACGTGTTCTTTGAGAAACTTGTCCACCTCTACATTCTTAAAAATCACAGTGGGGTCAGGAAGTTGTAGTATCCTCCTTAGCACTGAAGGGGACAAAGAAATCAACGACTTTCCTTGTATTTGGATGATTCTTCACTCTGTATCAAACTTATTGACACACCAGAGTACCAACTCTTTGAAGTCCACTACCTCGAGTACACACCCGACAATTGCAATGCATGAACTCCAGTCCTTGTTTTATTCCTTCTCTACAGGGGGAAGAGACAAATACCACTTATATGCTTGTGACCACTGAAATTGGTGATCTTGACATCCAAGGTTATTGAAATTCTCTCTGCAATACAAGTCTTTCTTTTTATTTGACATGTCTTTGCACATATTTCCTTTTTTAATAATAGGTGGCACTCATGTCAATATAGTCTGTTACAACAGGGCTTTTAATTCTTTATTTATTTTACCACGTATTGCCTTGATTATCAATTGTCGTAACTCTTGTTTCAAAGTTGCTAGTTTGCACGGTCTGAATTTGGATTTATTGCAAAGCTTTTACGAAGATCACTCCACTTAATAACGATATTAGATTCACACAAGTGGCAGATGATGTGGTGGTGGGGAAGTAAATTTCATTGGGAATGGTGATATGGTATCGGGAAACATGAAAAATGGTTAATATGGAAGTGTGAAGTGAGGAATGGAAAATGCAATATGATGAATGTGAGATTGCGGGATGCAATACTACGGGGTATGGAGAATGAAAAGAGAAGTAAGTGGGACTCCCACATTTGCATTGATGAAATAAGGCTAACTATAGAAAGGGTTGATTTTGCAGGTTGCGAAAGTGAGTTAGTCATTATGGAGGACACATAAATGTGGGATACGGGATTGCGGGTCTAGGGAAAAGGTGAATGGAGTCAAAGGGGTGCCCCACATCTGCAATGAGGAAATCAGCTAAGTATGAAAAAAGTAAGAAGTACATTGTGCATGATTCATAAATAGGAGGGGTCTTTTTGAGTATTGTGGGTTTGCGGGTTGCGGGACATGGGTATTGGTAGGATGAGGAGTAGATTGGTCTCCCACAATGGGACTCCTACAAAAAAGAAAAATGGCTAAGTGTCGGGATTGTTAGGTGAGAAAAGAAACTAAGTATAGGCTTGCGAGTGTGTGGGTTTGCAGACCTATGAACTTGATAGTAACTCCATCCACAACCCACATTTCAAAGGAAAAAAAAAGTTTAAGTATAGAATATACAAGAAACACAAGAGGATAAAGAAAAAGGACAAGGATAGATCTATATACACTAGCATTTATCAGTAGATCAACAATTATGTAACCAAGTGTATCTTTTCATTTCATTCACATAATCATGCATGCAACTTTGTAGTGTTGCACAATTTATGTTTCTACACGAATTTATTCCTTGAATATGGAGAATAAAAAATGAATTAGACATTTGGGCATAATGAAGAAAATACACTTAATTGCATTGGTTCAACAATGCGACTTTATTGGATGGTTGGAGCAGATGGGAGAAATCTAGAAATTGGGTCTAAATGGTCCTAATGGATAAATCCATTGGAATGTGGCAATTGTGTGTAATTGAACAATTTTTATTAGTAGGCTAAAAATTTGGGCAATTGGGAAAACTAGGTTAATCGAGAAAATTGGGGCAATTAGGGCAAGGGGCAAATTGAGGCAAATATGCATTTTTGTATAATTTGGGAAATTTGGGTCACGAGGTAAGGAATTGGGCAAAATTGGTAATTATAGCTAATCAGTTTAATTGGGAAAATGGGACTAATAAGTTTAATTGAGAAAATTTAGCAAATTAGGGTAATTGGACATAATTGAGCAGTTGAAGTTAACTAGTTTAATTTGTCAAACTAAACAATTGGGGCTGATTGGTATAATTCGAGAAATTGGGGAGTCAGGGTTAATTGGTTTAATTGAGCAAATGTGGAAAGTTGGGACAATTGTGTATGATAAGGATAATTGGTTTAATTGGGTGAATTTGGAAAATTGCGACAATTGTGCTTGATAGGGTTGATTGGGTAATTTCATTTGTTTTGTGACTAATTGGGCCATTAGGGAAATCAAGTTAATTAGGAAAATTGGGGTGATTTGGGAAATTGGGTAAAATGACACAACATGCCTAATTGAGATACTTTTGCTAAATGGAGCAATTTGGGTGATTGGGGAATTTAGACAAAATTCCTTGATTGGGGCATAATGGTCTAATTGGGGAAAACAAGCCAATTTAGGATAATTGGTCTAATCGTTCTAATTAGGGCACTTGTGTCAAATTTGATGAATTGTTCTAAATAGGAAAATTGGAGAATTTGAGCATAGTTCGACTAATTGGTCAATTTTGTCTAATTGGTTGATTAATTAGGTAATTAGGGACATGAGGTTAATTAGGAAAATTAGGTTAACTAGAAAAATTAGGCAAGTTAGGGCAAATTGGGAAAAACTAGGAGATTGTCGCACGTGTGCCAAATTCAACTAAATACCTATCTAATTGGGCAATTGAGGGAATTGGTTTAAATGGGAAAAGTTAGGCATTTAGGGAAACTAGAAAAAATACCCTTGATTGGACTAATTAGGGATTATTGGGTGATTGGGGCAAATAATTAAGCAATTGGGTTTGATTAGGTAAATTGGGCAAATTATGTCTAATTGGGAAAGTTAGGTTAATTTGTAACGACCCTAAATTTATAAATGGTTAAAGATTATTAAGTGAGATTTAACTAAAGAGAATAGTTGTGGTTAATAAAATAATATTGAACTGCAAACCGCATTTACTGACCTGAGACATAAATTTAAGAGATCGAAAAAAAAAAATGATATAACAGGGGTCGCGTATGCAGACGGGGGTTGCGTATGCAGGGCGAGAGCCCAGAAATCCCGAGAAAATAAAAACATTAACGGGGGGACGAAGGACGGAGGACGCGGGGGTGGTTGAGGAGTAATTACGTGAGTCGGCAGGGAGGAATAAGGGAAGGGAAGAGGGGGATGTGCGCACCATTCGGCAGGGATGGATGTTGCGGACAATATTGCTGAGCCAATTGTATTGGCCGAGAACCATTGTATTTTGCCGTGAGCAGAATTTCTATGCACTGTGGTATTGGCTGTGAGCCCGTGGTATTCTCTGTGCACTGTTGAATTGCTGGGAGCAAGGAACAGAGTGTTCTGGACTGTGGCTTTTGATTAGGGGAGGCACCGAGTTGCTAGAGGTTTTGGGCACGGAGGGCCAGGATATCCGTAGATATCCTGGAGCTAGGTAGTTTTCCTAGTTGGCAGAGAGGACAATAGTTTTGGGCAGTTATTTTCCTGTTTGTGGCAGGGTTGATCTGTGTAGCAGGGAGTAGAAGGGCAGCAGCAAGGCAAGGAGGGAACATAAATTAGCATCAGATCCAGGTACTTGCTAAGTTATGTAATTGTTTCTTTCTGTTATGAAATCAGTATTTAGTGATAAATCTAAGTTGCTGTCATGAAAATCTCTATTATGTTAAGAAGTTATTGTTTCAGTTTACGAAATAGAAATGTTTAGGAAACTTATTGATGTTTAGAAATATATGGGCATTACATAATTCCCTAACTACTTGGGGAAATTGGAGTAGTTAAGGAAATTGGGAAAGTTGGGAAAATTATTTCTAATTGGGCAAGTTAAGTTAATTCCCTAACTACTTGGGGAAATTGGATCAGTTAAGGAAATTGAGAAATTTGGGGTAAATAGACCTAACTATGCTATTTGAAAGCACACACACTTATACAAAAAAAGAGAGCGTAATTAGACCATGGGGTCTCCACTCAATGAACCTGTGACATAACACGTGCATTCATAGGATATTACATAATACCTCTAATTTCACTAGATATTGATAAATACCTTCCAAAATCCTTTTGTTAAACCCCCATCCCAATACAACTTTCCAATAGAAAAAACCTTATTTTTAGTAGATATCCCCTATTTTTACCAGATACATGTTTTTATACCCCATACCCTACACCCCCCCCCCCCATAATACTTAGAATATACTGGCTCTATTTTTCATAATTTAAAAACCC
>JASDQU010589645.1:31831-47769 GCA_032191745.1 Picea mariana
GCCCCCCCCCCCATAATACTTAGAATATACTGGCTCTATTTTTCATAATTTAAAAACCCCCTTTATGAATGAACGTGATGAGATATTGGTCAACAAGGTGAAGCCCCCATGAATTAGACAGGGAGCCTTAAAACTTTCTTTGATTGCATTGAAAGGATAATTGCCCAATTTGATAAGTGGTACACCGTAAGTATTAGATAGTTCCAAAGCCAAAAGACTTGACTCGATGGGGACTCAAGAACATTCATCCATTTGGAAAGGCTTTGGGAACTAAGTGTGTTTGGCGGTTGATCTCAAGTAAAGGGTTATTGAGTGTGATTCAATTTAGAATTGGATTAGGAGTCTTTCTAAGAGTATCCATAACGTGTCAATCATTTGGAAGGCTATTGTGTTCGCATTCCCCTTGATACAAAATTCATTAATGTGGAAGGTTGGCAATGGGGAAAGAGTGTGCATAGGTGTTGACCCTTGGGTAGGAAGTGGAGAGGGGTACATATTACTGGAAAATCTAATCAATATCCTTTATGAAAATGGTATTATATTCATTAGCAATGTTTCCTTGTCAGAGCTAACCACAATTTGGCATGAAGAATGGAAGTTCACTGAAATGCTTGATATTAATGTAAGGGAAGGTGAACTTTGGGAGGCATATATAACCAACCTAAGATCTAGCCACTTGAGAATTAAGTATTATGAAGATGAGCTAGTATGCTCTAAAAATCCTAGCTTAGGAATCTATGCACCTAGGGTAGGATACAACACATTGTGTGAGAATGAGAAGCAAGAGAAAGTACCAATGTCAGTGGAAGTCGATCTAGGAAATTATATGTCCTTTGAAATTATTAATTTTCATGTAGCTAGCCATTAGGAACAAATCTCTCACATGGGAAGTTCTTTAGGGGAGAAATAGGTAGGATCCAAGTAGAGGTCCACTATGTAAAGAAGATGAAGAAATTGTAAGCCACATGCTCATCTTTTGTGCTTACATTAGTCAAGTTTGGAAGGAGTTTGAATCCTTAATGGAGACAAAGAAGGATGGCTAAGAGAGACAATCATTGATTATCTTAGAACTTTGTAGTCCAAATCTACACTTAAAAGCTTAAAGGCTCTACCCCTGATTATTGCATGGGAAATCTGTCTAGGCTGTAATGCAAACATATTTGAAGATAGGTTCATTCCTCCATTTGAATGTGCAACCCAAAGCAAGTCCATTTTTGATAGTGTAAAAAAAGCTCCCAAGGTCAAGCCTCAAAGACAGATTAGTCAAGACACACTGACATAAGCGAGGCTCGAGGCTATATTGACGGAGTTTACATAGGGGGTCTAGTTGTATGTGGTTTGGGAGGCATAATATTCATTAATGATACTCACATTCTCAAGTTCAAGGCATGTTTGGGTGGGGGAACAAATAATATGTTGAATTACTTGCTTTGAAATTGTTGCTTTTTATTTCTATTGAAAAAAAGGGTAAAGGAGCTTAAGGTATTTGGTGATTCTAAGGTGGTGATCAATTGGATGAAGGGAGTGTCTAATATGAAAAATCTTGTGTTGAGGCCCATATATAAAGAAATTCAAAAATTCAAAATTTTGATTGAATTTCAATTACCGATGTGTACATAGAGTGTAATGGGGAATCATGCTCTCTCTCTCCAAAGAAGTCCTTTGATTGGACTTAGGTGTTTGGCATTTGTTGGAATAAAAAGAGGGATAGACCTTTGAACAACATCATCCCTCTTTGCTTTGATCAATCGATTCTTATCCTTCTTTGCTTGCTAGTTATTTAGATGTCTTATAACCTCGATACAAGATCATATTGTAAGAGATAATGGAGGACTCTTGACAATTTTGATGGATTATTGGATAAATTTTTGGAAATATGCACATTTCTAAAAGGTAGCTGTAGCATATTTTTTTGCATCATCCATGTTCATATTTTGTACTTGTATATGGGACCCATACAAGGCTTACAACCTTGTTCATTTTGAGATTTTAGATGTAAGATCACTTTAGAGGAGGATCGTGAAACATGCAAAGCATATGTAGTATTGTACTTCTATTTCTTTATGAATGGAATTTATGACTTTTTTATTTTTATTATTTTATATTTTTCCAAGGAAAAAAAATGAATAGTATGCCATAGAGTAGATCGAAGTGAAGTTTTCTAGCTGTGTGGATAATTGTTGGGGACCAACAACTCCTTTGATCCTGTAAGGACTTAAACATCAATTAAGTCCTTAGCTACAAGAATCGTGCTAATGTGAAGTTCACCTAAGTATTGTTCAAGTATGGGCACACATGTTTGGTTGTTGTATTAGAGGTGCAAAACAACACATAATCACTAGCATGGAATGCATATTGCAATAGTCAACTTCAATATATATGAGATTGGCAAATTGGCATTGTGTTATGATCACACTAATATTCTAGTTACATAGCCTCGACATTACACCTTGTGCGTGTAGGTAGAGGCTTGGTTGTGTTAAGACATTGTCATGCCACCTTGGTAAGCCGACCCCTCTCATAGACACAATGCAAATCAATGCAGGTGCATTGGCACAAAGAGACGACTGAACAAGTTGTCAGACATGAAAGCTCAATAATCATGACATATCATCTCTCTCTCTCTCTATCTCTTCTTCTTTCCAAATTTTTATACAATATGTAAATTAGACAATATAGATAAATGAGCATAATGTGTTTTGTATTCCCTTAGCTACAATATTTATAAACATGTTGATGTTGGAATAATTGTTATTTTATTATTTTAATATTTTGCTCTAGTTTAAATAATTATTATTTGAATATTTTGTTTAACTTAGTGTTTTGTATTCCAAAAAACCTATGAGAAAAACCCAAAACATCCTCCCCACATACATGGATATCATCCCTAGTAAACTAGTTGTACTAGTTGTATAGACTAACGCCTCTTACCCACACAGATTTGAATCGAACACCTATGGATACATAACTAACCAAATGTCCAAAGATTGGTGACAATTGTGAGTTAAAGGGACCCTTTAGACTAAGCTTAGCTTCATATTACTCATATATTCTTATGCATTTTGAAAAACAAAGTAAACTTTACAATCCAAATTTGGATAAGCTATATAATATAATAATAATAATTTAAAATAAAAAAATAAAAATATAATAATACATTAAATCAACATACATAAATACATCATAAATATACAAATATATTAAATCTCAATTTATTTTTATTTAGTAATTGTGGTTATTATGTTTTAATTATTTTTTGAAATAACCAAATAATTTAATTAGCCATATATTATACATTGTGTATGTCGAGCCACGCAAGGTAGTTAAATTTTACTCAATTATATATACATAAACAGCGGGAAGCAATGGGGGTGGTGGTGTTCCCGCCCATCTTAAAAGCTAAAGCGTATATTCAATAAATATCCTCCTCGCGCTCGGCTGTGTCGGTGTGCTCTGGAACGATGACTCCCTTGCAGCGAAGCTCTGCTAAGAAGCGTCTCAACAACGACAGTAGCGGTGTTAACCCTTCACCATCGAAGAAGAACCGCCATGTCGAGCAAAGCGATACGGACGTCATGCTGGCTGTAATGGCGGAAGCAGGATGCACTCTCTGCGGCCGAGAAGGGCCCGTCCTTACACCTGTTGAATTCCACAATCTTCAACGGCGATTAGAGCTCCGTTTTCAGTCGGAACCGGCCTTAGTCAACAAGTTTTTGGCTGGCTTAAGCTCCTACATTCAGGATCCGGCCAATCTCAACAGGTACGGTCTCAATTCAAATTTTCTCTGTCCATGATCTTAAAAATGAATTCAATGAAGAAAAATGCCAGACGAAAAACTCTTTGAAATAGCCAACATTACAAAATTATTTAAGCAAAATAAGTCAGACTGAATTTCATAACTGATACGACACTTTTTGGAAATTTAAGCAAAATAAGTCAGACTGAATTTCATAACTGATATGACACTTCTTGGAAATTTAAGCAAAATAAGTTTGATTAAATTCCGTAATTGAGCTTTTCAACCGCAGAAACAAAATCTTAAAAACCTGAGTTCTTTTATCAAAATGTCGATTACATTCTGACGAAATTTGATTCCTGAGTTTGATTTTAAGAGGTCCGATTAAAAGATAAATGTAAACAGAAATGCAAATGAAAAAAAATTCCAAGAGAGCACTAAACTCTGTAGGTTTTAGGGCTGTTTCATTATGTTCGGACTTATTCGTGAGAAGTGTTTTCTAAAAAAAATAATTAAGATAAAGGCTTGACATTATTTTTTCGAAGGACTGACTTTTAAGTCTTAAGAAATTTAAATTAAACTATGGATTATTTTTTCCAAATTTGCCTGACAACGCAATCAAATTTTAACCCCTTTAAAATCCCTACAGTAGATGCAGTTCAAGGAAAGGGAAAAAGTAAAAGACTTAGCTGGATTTCTAACAGAATTGTTTAACCTTAACAACAGATTGCTTCGAGAAATGAATAAATTTTTTGTTTGGCTTGTTAAAGTCCTTTGTGACTTGATAGGGTACAGAACTCCTTTGAAGGACGAAGCTTCTACAGTCAAAGATACCAAGTTCAAGTTAAACCATGGATTATTTTATGTGAATTTGCCTGTCAACGCAATCAATTAAAATAAAATTGTCTGTCGGGTTGTCGTGTAGTGGTTGAGATGGGGTGTCGCTCTGTTAATGACACATGTTCAAACCCCAGCGGGGGTTTATAAATTGGACAAGTTTGGCAGGTTTCATATACATCATTAATTAAAAAAATAAAAATAAAAAATAAAATAACCTGTCCTCTAAAATCCAAACAGTCGATTTAGTTTAAGAAAAATGATGAAGCAAAAGATTCAGCTGCATTTTTCTAACAGAATTGCTTTATAGAATCCTCTGTGAAACGTCTGGATCTCTTAAATCAAGATCTTTTAATTTAACAAGCAGTACAAATGGCTCTACATCAACTCTTGATAGAAAATATTAACAGTCTGATTTGAGAAATAAATAATACCTGATTAGCCAATGGGGCTGTGGTTCAACAGTGAAGAGAACAGCATGTCAGGCCATCCACCGAGGTTCAATTCCTTGGAGGCACGAATAAGCAGTTAGGGTCAAGAGCAGGTCCTGGGTGATTGTGATGGAAGAGCATTCCCTCTTGTGGCAGCTTAGCTGAACAAAAGTGCTTGTGATTAATGGTTTGCCTTTAGAGAGCTGTCTCGCTTGTGATTACACGCCACTTGTAATGCTCATTGTATTTGATTCAATTGTGATGCTTTTGGCATTTGAAGGACGCATTTTCAGAAAAGTTTTTATCTGACTAGGATTTCACTTTTATCTACTTATTTGTGCTAAACGGCCATAAGTTGAAAGTTTAATCAATCTAGTCCAACTCTAAACTAAGCTTAAATGACTATGACAAGTAGCCCTTTTAATCAAGTGTTGTTCTTTGTTCAAATTCTGCCACAAGTTAACAAAACTCATAAGAGCATGCTGTAGGAAGCCACTTATTAACCTACCCATATGAAATTGTCTTTATTCTGCTAAAGATGGTATACTATGATTAATTACAGTGACAAGAAATTTGAAGCACCGCCTTTTTTTCCTCTTGGTTGGGTAAAGGCCTTTTAATTGTAAAGGGTGCAAAACTCCCTACAATGTCAGCTTTAGAACTAGAAGAACTTTGACTACAAAGATGCGATTGAGGTTATCTATTCTGTCAAGCTCACCCAAGACTTTCACTTTGCTTCATCTGCAAAGATGTTGATATTATGGTAGCTGTGGGAGGTATTAACCTCCATGTGTAACCCTGACAAGAATAGAATATTCTGGGAAGCAAGAAGAAACCCCAAAGCATTGGACATAACCCTAGAAGACAAGTCGGCTAAAGGAAATATTTAATATTGAGTTTTTAGCCTCCAGACTGAGAAGTCGGCCCAGACAGCTAAGGAGAAGCAGTATAAATATAGGATGCTAGAGCTCATTTGACACACAGCTCGCAATTGCAGAAATGTAAGAGTGCGCACAACAGAAATTGAGTAAGTGCGCAAGTCTGGAGAGTAGCTGCAGTTGCAGCTACTGCAACTTGTATTCTCGGTTTAGGCTTGGACTTTCTATTGGTTATGGTTTGGACTTTCTGCCTTGTGTGCTAGCTTTGGAGAGAGGTACGCTACATTGATTGGCTATTAGTCCTAGGGTTTGCTTCCAAAACTATTCTTTGTCAAGGTTAAGGTGCTCGGGGGTGGCTTCGGCCACAATATTGCTATATTGTCTATGGTTAAATGAGCACACCTATTATTTTCTAACAGGTTATGGGCCCACCCTATCTTCGGACAATCTAACCACTGGAAGATAGATTGGGAGGATTTGCTTTGTTACAGATGCAGTTGCAGTCAGTTTTTGCTGCCGCAATGAAACCCTAACCCTCTTGTTGAGGCACCTTAAGTGAAAAGATTGACCTAATTTCTGGATAGCCTAGTGCGTCCTAACCCAGCGCACCTCTTAGTACTCTCAGCAAGCTAAGACTCCAAGTTTGATTTTTTTGTCAAAGTCAAAGGTTGACCAAGTCAAAGCAATCATGAATTACTCTATGAAGTCAGAAAACAAGTTACAAGGGGCTTCTAACTTCAGAGCATGGAAGACAAGGATTGGCCTCATCCTTGCCAAGAATAAAGTGTTGGATATCGTAAAAGGAAAGATTGTGGAACCACAGTTTGAAGAAGGAAAAGAGAAGGAACCTCAAAATGTTGCAATTATGGAGAAGTTCAAGGACAATGACATCAATGCCATGAGTATCATAGTGGACTTTGTAAAAGACCACTTGATACCCTACATCTCTCATCTTGACTCATCTAAGAAGATGTATGATGCCCTAACTAATCTCTTCTCAGTCAAAAACATTGGACAAGTAATGAGTCTAAAGAATGAGCTTTGTGACATGAAAATGAATGATGATGAAAGCATAGCATTATACTTTGTGAAAATCTCTCATTTAAGAGATCAACTACAAGCTATTGAAGAAATCATTTCAGAGAAGGAACTGGTAAATATAGTACTCAATGGTCTTCCTAAGACATGGGATGCATTTGCTGCAAGCATGAATACAAGGAAGGAGTATCCCACATTTGAAGAACTTTGGACTTGCTGTGCACAAGAAGAATCAAGGATTAACGCAAAAGAGAAATCCCAAAAGAAATACGATGATCAAGCTTTCACAACAAAGTTCAAGAATTTCAGGAATAAAAAGAAGCTTGGCTCAAGGAAGAAACCAAATCAAGAAAATGATATGTCAAAAATACAGTGCTTCAACTGTCGAAAATATGGTCACTACAGGAACCACTGTCCTGAGTTAAAGAAAAGGAAGGAAACAAACGAAGCATCAGTTGTCGAAGAAAGGGAACCCTCAAAGAAGGCCAAGCAGGATAAAGCAAACTTATTCTTCTAAAACAAGGTAACAATATTCTTCATAGTTCTTGTACATACCATGTTTACATAGTTTCTGTAGATATCTTGCATATCGATTTCTTAGAAAATAAGACGTTCAAGTGAAAAAATACCTATGGAAGAATAATAAGATAAGGATTGCTATCATGATGACTACAAGTCAAGCAATACACATGAAAAGATGAAGTACTTTGACGACTCTTTCATAACAATTCCTGTGGAAGCTATTATATAAGTAACAACTGCCAGATAAGCCAAAATCAGAATCAAACATGAAGAGACTCGGAGGAAAGAGTGGAATATCTTAGATGGAGGGAGATGATTACAGAATTCCAAAAGAAGAGCATGCATTCATGCATGAAGCAAGGATTAGGAGGGAGCCAAACCTAAATAATATGATCCATTGAGGATTATGAAGTATCTATCCATGTTCCCATTGAAAATAGCGGCCATGAAAAGAAACACGTGTTCAATTTGACTTTAGAAGAAGTCTTCTTCGAAAAGAAGCCTTAAAGTATCTTTGGTTATCCATCTACATCCATGATCCTATGTTGAAAGGAAGAAGTTGGAATCTTCAGGGCATGGAATCTATAGAAGGATCCATGGACCCAAGAGCTAAAGTGAAACATGAGGAAGAACATGAAGATTCCAAGAAAGAAAGAAAAGCCAGAACAACCAGTTATTATACCGAGAATCACAAGACTACCAGCTTGGTTTGAACCCACTGGAAGCAATCAAGCAGAAGAAATGGAAGTTATGATGAAAACAGTAAGAAATTGTGAAAAAGGGTTATGAATGGAAGCATTGCGAGATTCAGAACTAGAGGTTCTTTCAGAAAGAGGAGAAGACGATGATAACAACTTGTTCCCGTAAACCAGATATATCTCTATCTGAGCTATTATATCTCTTGCAGTATCCATGGATTGAAGTTTACATCAGTTGGTTGTAAAAGACTGTTCTCCCAATAGAGCATTTGAGGAAGAAGCCTATGTAAAGCAATCTCAAGGTTTTGAGGTATACCAGAAAGAGACCCATGTATGCAGATATAAGAAGACCTTGTATGGATTCAAACAACTTGATGCAGAGTATCTCATATACAACAGAGGCATGGTGAAAACTTTCTATGACAGAGATAGTGTATCAGAATAATTACTCTGAAGTCTGGGATGATGAATTGCTAATCCATGGCAAACTCTCATGATGACAGAAGAAGTGCTACTTGGATATGTTTCAGTTTGAGCCTTGCCACGATGTCATGAGCTAGCAGGAAACATAAGTGCTGAATTCGACCATGATATATATTGTAATGATCAGAGCTACATGAAGCCTTCAGAGAAAAACTAGTGTTCCATAACAGACCAAAGTACATTGAGATCAAGCATTACATTCTCTGTGATGAAGTCCATAAAAGAGAAGTGGTTCTCCAATATATCTCCACAGATGAATAGATAGTAGATGTTTTGATAAAACCTCTGTCCAAGATGAAAAGTTTGCAAGCTGGGGCTCATGGAGATGACTTCCTTATTGAAAAAGGAAGAGATTACTCCTAGGTTGGGAGGGAGCACTGATGCGTTATTGATTTATGGACAGTGATTTTTTTGTTCGAAAAATGGTCTAGGATGAGCAGTTCCTTTCCAGTTCGAAAAGTGGTTTGAGATTTCTAATGGACAGGCATTTTCCAGTTCAGAAAATGGTCCAGATCATACAATCATTTTCGTAATGAAAATGGTCCGATAGATTGCTGATGTACCATAGACAACGATTCCCCTTGTGGCCAGTGTGGGGGAATGGTTTAGGACAGTCATTCTTCTTGGCAGTCACTCTCAGTAGTGGTCAAGTAGAATGGTCCACTTCATTGGGCAGTCATTCTTTCGAAGTTCACATTTTTGAGTAGTTTCGAAGAACGGTCCGTTTTGGAGGTTCGTGTAGGACAGTCATTTCCTTAGGAAATGGTTCGGACAGTCATTCCCTAGGGCAGACTCATTCTCTCTAGGTTGCACTATGTTTAGTGCCAGAGGAATGGCCCAGTTAGGTGAATGGTCTAGGTTCAACAATCAGGGACAGGCATTCCCTAGGGCAGACTCATTCTCTCAAGGTTGGACTATGATTAGTGCTGGAGGAATGGCCCAGTTAGGTGAATGGTCCAGGCTCAGAAATCAGGGACAATTATTCTTTTGTGCTTGAGAAGAATAGTCCAGATAGCCCATGGATGATGTTTTACTTTCTGAGGGCAGATGCTCTTCTAGATCTCACAGATGTGAGTGGAAGAATGGCCCAGATGACCCAGTTTATATCATGATATTGTTTTTATGCAGGTTGATATCAGATGATATGATTGCTATGGAGATTGTATGTCTCTGAACAATAGATGTATGCTACTGTGGTGGATGTGTTTCACTGGTTGTGACTATGTGTCATTGATTAAGTAGCCGTGTGCTACTTGGTGTGGTTGTGTACCGCTGGATAGTAGTTGTGTACGACTATGGATAGACACAGTTGTGTTCTATTGAATGATATTGTTCTGATTGCCATGTAGACTATCAATAGTGTTGAAAATGATTATCAACTAGATGGATGGTTAGTGTACTGATGGACAAACATTCTCCAGACAGAAAATGGTCTAGGGCATTTATTCTTCTAGGACGTATGTTTGGATTAGAAGAATAGTCTTTGTAGCCCATGGTGTGGCTTCCAACATTTGTTGGAATAGTTATTCTTCTAGGACATATGCCCGGATTAGAAGAATGGTTCTTGTATCACTCTGTGGAGTGAGTGACTTATTCAACATCATGCCTGATTACGCAGATGGAGTATGGTTTCGAGAGATGATGTAGTTGATGCTGTTAGATGATACTGATAGTGATGGTGGTGCTCGTAATCTAATCATGAGATAGCCTGTATGGCTATGATGATGCTATCGGTTGAATGGTATGTTTGTGCTCAAGACCATTGCTTTCAATACCACCCTATCTAGGAGGGAGTGTTGATCTTATGGTAGCTGCGGGAGGTATTAACCTCCACGTGTAACCCTGACAAGAATAGAATATTCCGGGAAGCAAGAAGAAACCCTAAAGCATTGGACACAACCCTAGAAGACAAGTCGGCTAAAGGAAATATTTAATATTGAGTTTTAAGCCTCCAGAATGAGAAGTCGGCCCATACAGCTAAGGAGAAGCAGTATAAATACAGGACGCCAGAGCTCATTTGACACACACAGCTCGCAATTGCAGAAATGTAAGAGTGCGCATTGTAGAAACTGAGTAAGTGCGCAAGTCTGGAGAGTAGTTGCAGCTGTAGCTACTGCAACCTGTATTCTCGGTTTAGGCTTGGACTTTCTATTGGTTATGGTTTGGACTTTTTGCCTTGTGTGCTAGATTTGGAGAGAGGTATGCTACATTGATTGGCTATTAGGCCTAGGGTTTGCTTCTAGAACTATTCTCTGTCAAGGTTAAGGTGCTCGGGGGTGGCTTCGGCCTATGGTTGGGTGACAATATTGCTATATTGTCTATGGTTAAACGAGCACACCTATTATTTTTTAACAAAAGACCACATTAACATGTTGGACCACTATGAATCACTTCTTTGCTTTAGCATAGAGCTATTGTTGTGGCTTTAACATGATTCACCCCTTTGGAAATATTTGGTCAATTGCTTTAACTCAAGGAGCACGCTTGTCTAGTTTTGAGCTTGGGTCATCATCATGGTAAGCTCTGCAACTTGTTACTAAACCACAGCCTGACAGAGAATTTTAAGCAGTTATTAATGAAACTTTTATGGTTTTTTCTTGCAAGTGTCAAATGGACCACATGGTTGAGGTGAAAAATGATGGATTGAAATACAATTTGAACTTTATGAAATCAAAAGTGGGGAGTGGTTGTGAGATCATTATTCATTATATGAAAGACAAAAGCTTAGATTTTATTTGGCCCCCCAGCAGTGTTTTGCTAGGATTATGTTAAGCCTAGATGGCCATATTCTTTATCTTGCCAACATTTTTGCAACCAACGATGCAAACAAGCGAGTGACCTTTTGGTAAGGCTTGTTGGTGAGCTTCCTTAGGTTCATTGGTTTATTTGTAGTGATTTCACTATGGTGGATGCTTAAGAAGATAAAGGGGGTTTACTTCCTATGAGGCTTCCTACTTTGGAAAAAGAATCATGAACCTCTCTTTGGTTGTGTCTTGGTCTCTATGACCTCAATATGATCAAAAGAAATGATTCCTCAGAACTTTGGCTCACTTGGTCGAATTTCTAGAAGGTAGTGAGAGGGTCCTTAAATGTGTGAATTGTGCTATGCTATTTGAGAAGAACACCTTTCTTGATTGATTATGGTTTTGGTTGATGCAAGTGTTGGTAGAGGCTACCCTTTTTGATCATTAACTAATTCATTTTTCCTTATATTAGGGAGTTGCTAAAATGCATATGCCAAAGTTACATTTCATATTAAATGTCTCATCTAAAAAGCCAAAGCTACCTAGATTGCATTAGAAGGGTTCGTAATCTAGTGCCTAGGACAATAGGAGAAGATGGATGGATTGCATGGTAGTAGAATGCCATATCTTGAACCACATCTTTTCTTAGAGGGTGTGAGATGTAGATCACCTCCATTAAAGAGGAATTGGAAGAGGTGAGCTAACGCACTCATAATAACTTATTTAATGGCGAGTTTTAGGCCAAGGTAGTCAAGCTTAGGTATCATCTTAAAATTGTCAAGATTAAATTGCTAAGTGGGCTCAACTGAGAGCAGGGTCCATTAGTTGAAGATCAGGGACAAGCCTTCGAAGGGTTTCTTCTAGGCCCTAGCTTTGAAAGAATCCATGGAGAAGATTTTTGTGACCAAATCAACTGAAGGAAGGCTCATTCAACAAGAGGATGTTGAAAACAAATTTGTTTCTCATTATAAAATGGATTTCTAATCTCAAGGTCCTAAAGAGAAACATAGGGTGGCCATACAAACTTGTGTTGATGTGGTCCCATATATGTTTTTTGATGCTTGAACAAGGTTGTGCAATCAAACCCTGACTTTAGATGAGCCAACTGTTACCTTGTTGGAGAGGGTCAATGACAAATCACCAAGGTTGGGTGGACTCTTGTGCAAAATTGACAAAGTTACTTGGGATTTCTTTGATCTTGATTTGCTTCAAGCATAAAAGAAGTTGTGAGAAAAAACCATTGGAGGCCACCTTAAACAAAGGTATTATCAAGTTTATTTCGAAGGCTAGCAACCCCAAGTTGATCATGATTTGGTGGCCTATCACTCCGTTGAATGTTTCCTATAAGATTTTAGGCAAAGTTCATGTGCTTAGAGTCAAGCATACTTGTCTAACTTCAGTCGTCCTGAATAAATCAAGTTCATTAAGGGGCACTTCATCTTGGATGTATTATTGCTGTTTGGGAAGGCATGGAATGTGCCCACTATTTAGGTCCCACTACCCTTTTCATTAAAATTGATTGTGAGAAAGCTTACAACAGAATGGAGTAGTCCTTTTGCTTATCCATGTTGAAGGCCCTTGGCTTTGTGACATTTTAAATTTTTTGAAAGTGCTACCTTTTAACTCAAGAAGCATTGCAATTGGCTCCAAGAAAATGGGAACCATAAGTGGCCTGCGTGTGCAAGTGAAATGAACCTTTAAGGGTGAACCATTGAACTTATGCTTTTTTGTTTGGCTAAGACCCTATGGTTGGGGGTTACTCTTCTTTCAAAACCATTCAAGAGTTGCACCTGGGCTCAACTGCTTATTCATGCCTTTGGGAAAATCAAACCTTAGTGGGTGGTCAAATATACCTTTGTCTTCATTGCGGAATTATGACCTCGTCGATGGATTTGGGCCATTCTTTTTAATGGAAGTTGGAACATTGTTTACCAAGGCCTCTCCCTATCTTTCTATTATTTGGTGTAAATCGAAAGAGGTGGGCCTTTATAATTCAAATTGTCAAGGTTTCCCTTTGGCACTTGCTTTGTATGTTATGGCAATTAAGGCTCTTGTTTATTTGATAGCTCTCAAGAGTGGCCGATGGCTCATTAAAGGAATTCCTATGCTTGAACTAGATGTTGGCCAACTTGTTGATGGGCACTTCATTGATGATCCATTTCTCACTATTATTGATGAGTAGGGGCGGGTTGTAAATACTATGGGAGTGATGGACATTTTTGTGCATTGAATCTTCGGTATTCAATGGGACAAGACTCAATGTGAGAGGAAAAGTGTTTACTAAGCCTCATATTGGCTTAAGGACCAAGTATGGTCATGGACCCAATTTAGACAATTATTTAAGTTCTTGGGCATTCCTTTTGCGTTACAGGCTTGGTAACATGATTCATCCCCCGAATGTGTTGTGAATCCCTGTGTCGGACATGTGGAATTGCTAGACACTCACTCTTGTCTCGAGTCTTTGACACATGCGGGACACACATTTTGTGCTAGAGGCATGTCTCACTTGTGTTGGACACTTAGGCCTTTCATGTCTCGATGTATTGGAATGCAGGTGATAAAAATCATGGATTGGGGTTAAAAAACACACAATGGATGGGTCTTTTGGGCTCATTTTATACATACTCATTTCAAAAGACCTAAGATTGTGTGTTGACAACGAAAAGCTCAAGATTCGAGTGTTTGTTGCACCTAAATTCTTCCATCATTTTTTCGATTTTGTTATTTCTCAACCAACAATGTTCTTCCATATAAATTATGGCTTAATCATCAAGGGCTGTTGCTCAATGGAGGGGAAAAATGCTTGGTGTTGGTGTTTCTCCTTCTCCTCCACATACAACTGTTGTTGTTACTACTCTATCTATTGGAAGTGGATTTGCCATTGCTTGAAAAAGAGTTACAACAACAAGAAAGTAGAGTCAAGACTGTTACCCCCTCTTACCTAGGGGTAACTAGGGGAGATCATTCTTCATGATCCACATTGCAAATAGTGATCCCATAGATGATGATCAACATTCTCCACAGATAGCAACCCCTCAGATGTCTCCCCCTCATCATTGCTCAGCTCATTCACTTGATCAATAGGTTCATCTTATGATGGTGGTCCAACACACATGAGGTACATTAGTCATTGTTTCATACAAAGTGTTAATTTTAATGCATTGGGCATTTAGGTGAGGATCATGGGTTGAAGTCAGATAATGGATCATGATGCTCGAAAGTTATGCTTTTTGCCTTGTTTCACCTTAGTGGCCATCCCATGTGTCCTAGTTAAGTGTTGTCACTCTTGGGGAACATGAGTACTATTGGGAGGCCTTGATAGGGGTAATGTACCATTCCTTTCCATATTTGACTTTTTTCATCTTGATTCCTTTCGTCTTCCTATCTTTGGAAGTGGATGTTACATGTATCCCAAAAAGGTCCGTACTTCATTCTCCTATTAGAAGAAGGGGCTTGGATGCTCGAGGTTGATGCAGCTCGTAAAAAAGAATAGAAAAGCGTGTTATAAAAAAGAATAATGGGATATGAATGATAAGTCAAAAGCCAAGATCAACTTGAGCTCCACCCCCTTGCTATGAGGCCATCACCCCAAGTCCTAGTGCACTGAATGCATATAAAAAAGAAAGGATTTAAGTGATCCCATTGTAATAAATGCATAAACCTGAAAGGGGGCTTGTAAAGCAATTAATGAATATTAAAAGGCAAGATAGGGGGGTAAGAAATAGTGCTGAGGAAAGGGTAACTCAATGCACCAAGTGCCCCCTCTACAAAGGCGCTCATGGAGATGAACCTATCACGTGGCCTTGCTTGTCAATGTCACAATGAAGTAAACCCCTTGTCATACCATTTACTGATGCTTACACTTTGATTGGTTTCTCGGGAACTACTTCTCTACTTGGGGATTGACACACCTAGTAGGGTCTTATGATGGTCCTCCCATACCTAAACTTGGCAAATTGCATAAAGTTTTAAGCTAGTGTGAAGTTTGAAGAAGATACTGTTAATATTATGGTAGCTGCGGGAGGTATTTACCTCCACGTGTAAACCTGACGAGAATAGAAGACTCCGGAAAAGCAAGAGAAACCCAAATGAGTTGGCTAATAACCCTAGAAGCCTTGTCGGCTCAATAAGATAATTTATATTAGGTTATTAGCCTCCAAGAGAAGAAGTCGGCCAAAAATAATAATAATATACTGAACAGACACATATCTAGAAGGAGAAGTCGGCCCCAGCAAATCTGGCAGAACCAGTATAAATACAGGGTGCTAGTTCTCATTTTGACAGCATCTCATAATTGCAGTTCCCAGTTTGGTGCGCATTGCAGTTCCCAGTTTGGTGCGCACATGTGGAGGAGAGCTGCAGTTGCAGCTGCAGCAGCAGCTAGTTTTCAGCATGAGCTTGGACTATCTCTTGGCTAGGGTTTGGACTATCTGATCAGCTATTGTTGGTGCGCTATCCTTGGAGGAAGATGCGCTACACCTTGTTTGGCTATCTAGCCTAGGGTTTGCTTCCGGAGTAATTCTCAGTCAAGGTTAAGGTGCTCGGAGGGTGGCTTAGGCCTATGGTTGGGT
>JASDQU010589646.1:39200-52317 GCA_032191745.1 Picea mariana
GAAATAGGAGGCCTTACAATAGTCTTTGAAATTCGTTATTGATTTACAATAAACTAAATGAATTTATTTTTTTGGATTTTCCCCCTTTCTAGAGAATTTTTATGTTTTTTTGCATTATTTGAAGAGAAACTTCCATAGGATATGAAGAATAGATCATTGAAAAATTGGAAAAGTAGGTAGAACATATTTAATTATTACCACTCGCCCAACAAGATTAAGCCACTGGGAACCCATTGTTAAATCTTGATACATATTTTCCCAACACAATCTACTAGACCCGAGAGGAAGGATTAGAGAAACTGATGGGATCCTTCTTTGGGCGATGGGTTGGGAGACTTCAAACGCCACTCTCCTTCTTCCTTTCTTATAACTTGTTGGTACTTTTGATAGACCTCGACTTTCTCTCTTATTAGATCGCTACTGGAGTTTTCAGCTTCCATTTTTTCATTTCTTTCTTTCATCTTGCTTTTTAATTTCTATTACTCGTGCTTCAATGAAGTTAATTTATTTTTTGCCCAATCTTTAAGAGAAACCTTGAGAGCCTTTATATTTTATTCACACACACACACATATTATAGAGAGCCATGAACAAAAATATGTCAAATTTTCCTCGATTATTTCCATAGCTTTTGGATCCTACAACCAAAAAAGATTAAGATGGAAAGGGATTCAGCCAAAATCAGGGCATTCGATAAAGGAAGCAAAATAGGTTGTGGTTTGAAGCTCCCTAGAGGGGATTTTTTTAGAATAAATAACAAAATTGCTCAAAAAGAAATTGCTTCGTATAAGAGAGCGGTCAAGTCTTGTTGTGATATAATCAGGCCCCACTCTCTTATTAGATCATGTGAATTTTCCCTTTGTGGTCTTAGTATCCAGTGAATCCCATTATGAAATCAAGTCCTCTAGTGTTTCATGAAAGAGATCTCAGATTATATTATGTCATTTCTTTTCTTTTTGGCTTAGGGATACATTGAAGTCACCCATAATAATGCTAAATTTATCAATGTATGCATTCCTAAGATTATGCAAATAGTGCCAACATCAATATTTTCTTGAAAGTTGTTTGGCATATAGAGGTTTATTATGTTGCACTTCTACCTTGTGTATCTGTGAACGAGGCATGTAAGAAGCTAGTGTTAGGACTTTGAGCATTCAAGTCTCAAGACCTTATTGTTCCAGAGTGTGCACATATTCCTCTAGATGCTCCTCGATTCCTTACCATCTCGACCTCTTCTATTCTCCATTGCACTTTACATTCTTCCAACATTGTTTGTTTATCCACCTTTGTTTCCTGTAGAAGAACAACCACTGTTGTTTCTTGAATGACTAAAATTTTAACAGCTTCTGATTTGGGGTAACTCCCCAAACTCAAGTAGTTCCATGAGATGATGATCATTACTTCTTGGAAGGATTAAGACCTCCTCGTTTTAGAGGATATGTCTATCCAAATATCTTGCGAGGCTTAGATCTTGTTTCCACACATTTTTCTATTATTGATTGCAACCCAAATTTTTCGCTCTGTTTTCTATTTCGTCTCTTATGTCCTTGGTCAGTTTTCTTTCTTCTTTTCTTGTGTGTTTGGTTTCCTTAGTCTCTTCTTCTTTTTCCTCTTCATTGTTTTGTTGTTGTTCTCTTTTTCTTGTCAAGACCCTTGGAGTAGCCTTGACTGGATTATGATTTCTATCTATTTCTTCTTCCTTGTTAAGTTGATAAGCAAAGACAAATATGAAGAAAAGCACGAGAAAACATATTAATGCAGGAAACTCATAGAGCATAGTTCTCCCTTCTCATTATTAAATAGAGGATCTTCAAAAGATATTTAACTAACAAATATAGAGGTTTGATACTGTCAACAACTAACATCTGACTAACTTTTCATAAATATAAAAAAAATACCAAATCAACTAATCACCCAACTAATTAATCTATGCATACTCGGTCAACTAAATTCTTCTAGAACTAGTGGGAGTAACTACCTTACTCCAACACTCTCTGTTAAGTACGAATGATAACAACATTAACCATTACTTTTGACAATGCCTCTATAGGATTATAGAATCATGATTTCCTTTTGGTCTAAGTCTTAGCTAGGCTTACAATACTTGTTTTAAATCCTTTAATTTTGCATGTTGGTGCAACTTGCCCAATGCTCTATAATATTTTTCTTTCTTTTATTCCAAACTTTATATTCTGCATACCTTTTTTTCTTCTTCAACTTCTTCTTTATTTTGAGCTTTTTCAATATTTCTTTGTTTTCTTCACTTGGTTCTTCATTTGTATCTTCTTGTACTTCAACTACTACTGATTGAACATCTTTGTTAACATCTATAACAATATTTTCATTCTCTTCCACTATTGTGAACACTTCAATAACTATGATGATTCCCTTTATTTGTTTTGTTCCTTCTTCTACTTCATCTTTTCCAAATCCAGTTTCATATTTATCATACTTGGGATTTGCAAGCCATTCCTTAAGAAATGTTAATTCTGCCTCATAATCAAACTTAACATTCATTGCAACTAATTTTTCTTGACATTTTTCTATAATTGTAAACATAATTTCATTTTCTTCTTCAACTTCAATTTATTCACCACGCTCTTTCTCTACATATTGTACAACGTCACCTTTTTCTTCTACAATTTCTTCAACAAATTTCTCTACAACAACTGTACTATCAATGTCTGGATATTCCACATCTTCTTCAAAAAATACTTCTAGTATGATAGCCACTTTATCAACAACTAGAACTTTACGAGACTCAACTTGATTTTGATAGGCTTTTCTCCCCCTTTCATTGTATGCCATCTTGAACATATCCCAAGCTTCTTTAGACCTAGTTGCTGCTGCAATTTTTGGAAGAATCCTCTCATCCAAGCCTTGTTGAATGAGAAATAATTATACTGCATCATCCTTCCTATTGACTATATGTTGATCCTTTGATCTTGTGTCATGGCCTTAAATGATGACTTATTTAGGGGTTCTTCAAACTCATTCAAAACAATGTCCCATAAATTATCTATATGTAATTTGGTTCTCATCTTAATGGCCTAAAAACCATAATTTTTACCAATGAAAATAAGAGACCTCAACAGATCCATAGTCATAACTCCAGATAATTTCTCTGTCAACTATATTATTCTAGTGAAATAATTACAAAAACATCTTCAATCAATAGTTTTAAATGAACCTTATGTCAAACCCTAACAATATTCTTTCTTCGTATCCCTAAAAAAAATTCCTCAAAATTGTAATTCACCAAATAAACCTTAAACAATTTCCCTCTTTAATCTAGTGGCTAGGGTTTGAGAAAATGGTATCTCTCCTCAACAAATAGAAAAAGGCTCATGTCTTGTATTCTTCACTTGGGATCTTTTCACCCAATGATCACATGACAATTCTCCTTGAAACAACAAACGTCTTGGAATCCTTGATCTATGATTCCATGGGATATCCTTTCAATTTGCTTATTGTCTTCTTTAAAATTGATGCTTTATGTGGACACAACTATGTTTTGACTCTTCCATATATGATTCATGATAGCTTCTTTTCTATCAGATTCTCCCACGAAAAAACCTATTGCTCCCTCACATTCAAATCTTATGCACTGTCCAATGACTGGCTCAAAGTCTGCACAACTTTCTCCATAAGATTGGAATAATCCCACTCCCCTATATTTAAAGAGACTTAATCTTGTTGTGATACCATGTTAAATTGATAAGAATAGACAAATATGAGGAAAAACAGAGGAAAACATATTAACACATGAAAACTCATAGATCATGGTTCTCCCTTTTCACTATTAAATAAATTCTCTACAATAGATATTTAACTATCAACCCTAGAGGTTTGATACAATCAACAATCAACAACTGGCTAACTTTTCATAAATATAAAAAGACCAAGTTAACTAATCACCCAACTAACTAATATATGCATACTCAATCAACCAAATTCTTCTAGAAATAGCGAGAGTAATTATCATACTTCAACAGTCCTTGTGATTTGAACCTACTTCTTTGTCATCATCCTTGAGGGTTAGATCCAACATGTCTATATTATATCTTTGCATGGTTGTCTTAATATGACTATTTTGTTAAAAGAATCTCGGAGGATGTAAAATAACCTCAAAACAATTGGGAGTATTACTTGGGATACCTCCTTTCGTAGGTTGTGCATATTTGCTTCCATTTTCTCCTCTTCTTGACTGATTTGGGATTGGGGGATTTCTTGATCCTCCTTTTTCTTTTTTGGGCCTTTGTTCTCGTGCCTTTGATGTTCTAGGGATATCTACATTTGATTTGTTTCTTTTTTATTTGGGTTTTGTTTTTTATTCCTTTTCCTCTTCGTTGTTTGCCATTGGTCATTGATCTCTTGTTCTTGTTGGGGTTTTGCTTTTTAGTCCTTTTTCTCTTCATTTTTTTCCATTGGTCATTGATCTCTTGTTCTTGTTGGGATTCTTGTGAATTCTTTTTGTGGTTTTTTGTAAAATGACCATATTATAGCACAACTTACATTTGAAGGGTTATTGATCATAGACCATAGGTTCGACATGCCACCAATTGTCTAGGGTTAGACGAACAACTTCGAGGAGTTTTTTTTCTATATCTACTTTGACATAGATCTCGACGTAAGTAAACATGTGATCTTTAGGTTCAGATTTATCAATGTACTTTCCAAGAGAATATCTGTTACGATACATAATCTTGCCATTCATCATTCGATTAGTGTAGAGGAAAGTGTAATTAACAATCAAAGATTTAACACAATGGAACAATGAACAAAGTTGCTCATAAAACTTCACATAAATTAATGAAGAAATCACATACATTTATAGTTCAGATACTCCACAAATTTTTTTGAATAGACCCCTAAAGTTGTGGATCTCAAACCAATTGCATGCTAAAGTTGAACTCTCGTACAACAAACTAGGAACAATGAAATAACAACTTTCTAATTTGACAACATTCTAGATGTCTTGATTTCAACATTATTCCAACATTCCCCTTAATGGAGAAATGAATTTTCTACAACAAAGCATAACATAAATAAAACAAGTGACATGCCTGTTGGTCTATGTCTCATCTAGGCTTACAAACATTACAGAGGACAATTCAAACATAACCTTAAAATTTGTTCCAGCTCCTTGTATGAGTGAAGTTTTTCTCTTCCTCCTTTTTCAGATTCTGAAACTTCTATGCATTTTCAATTTAAGCCTTCCTCTTTTGCTGAAAATTCCATGTTTCAACTTCTTATCCTTCATCTTCTTATTGGTGTTTGTCATCAATATGAAAATTATTTCATAATGTTCATGTTTGTCCTCTTCAACTTTTTCTTTTAAAAACTATTTGTATCCGAATTGTTGCCACATACCATCCTCTATTGTTTTCTCTTCACTATTGAGCTTTTGATTATCAATTTGCTGCAACATAAGTTCATAATAAAACTTGATTTCTTCAAGGCTCCTCTTCATAAAAAATTCTTCAATTTCAACATCTTCTCTTGTAACATTTGGAACCAAAATTCACTTGAAAAGTGTTCATCATCATATTTAATTGAATTTACCGAAGATTCACACAATGTTTCATAAGCAGTTACACATTCATCTCCATCAACATTCTTAGTTGTTGAATTCAACAAATCATTACTTAGTGCATCATTGGCAGTTTCCTCATTATCACAAGATGCTTTATTATAAGATACAAACACACTTTCATAATCAATCATTGTACCTTCAGTTATACCATCTTCACTCTCTTTTTCAATTACAAGGTTGTCCATACAATCAGCATTTTCAACAACAATATCTTCATTAATTTCAATGAAATCTATCTTGCTTTCCCTCACACTGTACTTCATTTCTAAAACATTCCAAAACTCTTTTGCATTGTCTGCTTCACCAAATTCATATAAAATAGTAGACAAAAGACTTTTATCCAATGTTGAATTAATAAGATATAATTCTATTTTATCTTTTCTCTTATCAAGGGGATTGACCAAACCATCTTGAACAAATTGACATAAATATAATAAGCCAAGTAATCCTTCCACTTTAATTTCCCAAAGCTTAAAATTTTTACCCGAGAAGGATGGCAAGACTAACATTAATCTTCTCAATATTTTATCAATTTCTTCATGGTTTTCATTGATTTGGTCCAACACTGCATTATGTTCCTCAAGTATGGTTTCTTCAACTGAAAGCACATCATACTTATTTGCAAAATATAAAGATCATTCTTCCTGATTCTTTCTCTTCATGTGTTTCAACTCTCTCTAGAGCTTTTTAATTCTCCTTTTCTAATCCATGACAACTTCACTTTCTATCGGATTTAATCATGGCTCTGCCTCCATTAAAGATTGCCACAATCTTGTTGAATGGCCACACTTCCCACTACTACTTCGCCACCTTAATGAGTTCGACCACCAGATATTCACTACAATTGCCTCAAAGAATTCGATTGTCGCCCAGTTAAAAAAAATGGTAGACAACAATTCAATTAAAAAATGCAGACAATATTTTTTCTATGGAGGTTGCTCTCTTTACAATGATTAAAGTAGGGTCTCACACTCCGCAAAGTTGGGTCTCTCGCCCACTTTTTAACAACAGGATATATTACAAAAGCACATGACTCCATCTGTAGCACAATGGCATTGGGCAGTAGGTCATGACTCAGATCTAGTAGACAACTACATCCAACAACAACTATTCTTGGTGATTATAATCCACGTTGATCCAACAAATAAAATTAATTTAATAAAATTACCTTTTTCTGTGAGGACAATCTTTCTTCAATTATTTCAATCAATGGTGATTATCTCTTTCAGACATCATTCACTCGATTTGAAAATGGTTTGCAAGCACCCACAATAATAAGCACTCTTATGGCAACGAATCTACTTCTCTTCTCCAGGTAGATTACTGCAATATTCAACGGGGATCATACTCTTCCAGTTAGGCGAGTCTACCACTGGAAGCTACGGGTTTACATGCTCAAAAATATGATAACTGACTTGCGACACTCCAATCCTGCTTTGACGATGGTAATGCCAACTTCCTCAATCAAATAATTTCTGTAGCTCAGGAATAAATTTAATAAATTTAACTTTTTATGTGAAGGTTTACAAACCTTCTCACTTCAGATCTTAGCACATCCTTCTTTGGATTACATTGATACCAAATAATGCAACACCCAACTGCTTAAGCGACTTTCTTACAACATAAGAGATTATCACGCGGATCCATCATTTTAACTCCAACGATCTCCCTTTCAATGGATGGGGCGACTTTAAATTGTTGTTGGATTGCCTCTTTAGTCATGAATTTCCACACGATATCGTCGTAGATCATGATTCGTGGGAAAATACGCAGAAAGAGGATCGCTTAGAATCTGAACCTTGATGCAACAATAGAACACGTGATCTTGGATATAGTCGTACACTTACGATAGGTAGTGGCGCTACACTTTTTCTCTAGGCGCACTGTAGTCAACAGGTTGCATGCACAAAAGTATGCAGATCAATTGTTGGGCTATAAAAAATGGGTCAGTTTAAACCATGCAGCGACAAGAGTTGATTTAGACACAAGCGATTATTTGACAACTTCTGAATAAGATTAGGCGTGAAGCACTAGGCTGCAATACCAAATTAACAATTAGAGATTTAACACAACAGAACAATGAACCAATATGCTCACAGAATTTCACATACATTAATGAAGAAATCATGCATTGATAGTTCAGATACTCCACAACAAACTTTGAATAGACCTAGTCAACAATCCAGGGCATCAATGCCTATGGATCCTCTACACAAAAGAACTTCTCAGCGCTCACATATTTTTTTAATGAATTTTCAATATTCTTCAAAGTGTCCACCTTCATCAACAACATTTTATTTTCTTCAACCTTGTCTTTCACAAAGTGATATTGAATATCAATATACTTTGTCTTTGAATGATAAATCGGGTTCTTCGCCAAAACAATTGCACTACGACTGTCAAAATCTATCCTTACAGCTTGGTGTACCAACACAATACCTTAACACGATCTTTGTAACCATACTACTTCCATACTTGCATGAGTGGCTGCCACGTATTCAATTTCTGTGGTTGAAAGTGCCACTACAACCTGTCTTTTGCTCATCCCACTGCCTTGACCGATTTACATTCATGCATATTAAACCTTTGCAATATTGTCTCGACATATTTTATCTGTTTTAACCAAAGTTTCCTCTTTTTCCAATCTCTTTTAATTTCCATGCCCAAAATGAAATTTGCAACACCAAGATTCTTCATGTCAAATTTAGAGGACAGATGAGTTTTTATATCCTAGATAATCTCCTTGTTGTTTCCTATCAACAACATGCCATCCAAATACAAGATCAAATAAATCAAATGATCACTAATTAATTTAAAATACACACAATGGTCCTCTTTGCTTCTTGTGAAACCAAGTCCCATCATATAAGTGCCAAATTTTTTATACCACATCCTTGGTGATTGTTTTAAACCATACAGAGATTTTTTTATCTTGCATACCAATTCCTTCTTTCCCTTCACAACAAAGCCTTCTGGATTCTTCATATAGATTTCTTCTTCCAGATCTCCATGTAGGAATGATGTCTTCACATCCATATGTTCTAATTCAAAATCAAATGCAACAACAAAAGATAACATAAATCTTATAGAAGTTAACTTGGAAACATGAGAAAAAATCTCACCAAAATCAATTACCTCAACATGGGAATAACCCTTTGCTACTAACTGAGCTTTGTATTTCTCTACTTTGCCTTCTGCATTTAGCTTCTTTTTAAATATCCATTTTCTACCAATGGTCTTTCTTCCAGTCGACAACTCCACTAGATCCCAAGCCTTATTCTTATCCAAGGCTGCCATTTCTTTGTCCATGGCCTTTTTCTAGAGTTTTCCATCCTCTGAATCCACTACCTCCCTGGCAGTTCTAGGATCATCATCAGTAATAGACAAAACAAAATTTGATGGAAATTCGATGGAGTATACCTGTTTGGTAGCTTTTTATCTCGAAACGATCTCCTCAATACTGGAGTATGAAGATCTTCTTCTTCTGATTCCTGATTTTCTGTAGAGTCTGATTCATCATCCTTTAAATCAAACTCTATTTTCTTTGGTTCTTCCTTACTTGGTAGGACTTCCTGTTTAACAACATCTTTCATTTCTCTAAATACCACATCTCAGATATACACAACTTTCTTAGTTTCTGGGTTCCAAATCTTATAACCTTTTAGACACCATCTTTATACCTAATAAAGATACATTTTTCAACCTTCTTATCTAGCTTACTCTTGTTTTCCTTTGGAACATGAACATAGGTTTCACAACCAAATACCTTGATATGTGTGAGAGAAGGTTTCTTACCAGTCCATACCTATTGTGGAGTCTAGTCATCCAACACCGATGAGGGTAATCTGTTGACCAGATAACATGCAATATCCACTTCGTCTGCCCATAATTCTTGCCCTAACCCGACATTACTGGGCATGCACCTTGATTTTTCCATCAACTTCATGTTCATCCTTTCTGCAACTCCATTCTTCTCAGGTGTATATGGAGTAATATTCTCTCTTTCTATATCACACTTCTTACAAAATTCTTCAAATTCATTCCCGTATAACTCTCAGTCATTATCTGTCCTCAACATCTTGATTCTTTTTTCCGTTCGATTCTCAAGAAGAGTCTTAAACTCTTTAAACCTATCAAAGACTTTAGATTTGTTCCCAAGGAAATATATCCAAGTATTCCTTGAGAAGTCATCTATAAATGAGACATAGTACATAGATTTTCCCAATGATGGAACCAATACAGGTCCAAACACATCATTGTGAACTAGTTGTAAAATTCCTTATGCCCTCATTGCACCAGAGGGGAATCTTACTCGATTCTGCTTCCCATATACACAATATTCACAGAAATAAAAATCCAAAGAGCAGCTAGACATACCTTCAACCATACCTTTACCGTGTAGTAGTCAAAGACCTTTCTCTCGGATATGCCCTAGTATTTGATGCTACATTATAACGTTTTCTCCAGAGATTATAGGAGTTTTTTTTTCTTCAAATCCAATTTCACGAACAATGGAACTATTACACCCATCACTTATATTGCTTCCTTGCAGATTATACATAGTTTCAAATTGAACTCCCTTTAGTATCACCAATACATAGTTTCAAATTGAACTCCCTTTAATATCACCAATGCTTCTCAAACCATCTTGCATATTTCCTTTTCAAATATTTTTTTTACCCCTGCATTGTCCATTTTGCTTACAAAAATCAAGTTTCTGGCCAATCCTGGGATGTGTAGAACACCAGGTAGTGTTCTAATCCTTTCATCTACAAGCCTCAACTTGAATTTTCCCTGACCTATGATTTTGGTTGTCGAGTCATCACCTAGGAAAACATTACCTCCATCATACCTTTCATATTCACAGAACCACTCTTTGTGGGGAGACATTATTAAAAGATGCACCTGAATCAACCAACCATGCCTCATGATATGCATGTGTGCTTGAAGAAGCCACGTACACATCCTCTCCTTCCTTGGAGGTATTTTCTTCTGTAGAAGGAAATTCTTCAGATCCCTTCTTTTTCTCAACTTTGGATCTACACTACTTCTTGTAGTTCTCTTTTTTTCCATATCTCCATCATACCTTTACAAACTTTCCGGGAGACTTAGATCTTCCCTTAGACTTGGATCTCCCACTTGAGGACTTAGATCTATTTCTTTCCTGGGAGCATCCTCTTGCAAATAATGCATATGTGCTCTATCCTTCCATGTTCTTCCGTCTCATCTTCTCTGACAACAAGGATGAGACCACTTCATAAAACTTTAAGGCAGTTGTATTACTACCTATGGCCACAACCAGACTATCCCATGAGTCGAGTAAAGAGCACAATAAACTGATACACTTATCTTCATCTAAAAATTTAATCTCAACAAACACTAACTGACTTGCCACAGTATTGAAGGCGTTCAAATGCTTTTCCATTGAGTTTCAATCTTGCATCCTCAGGTTATACAACTTCTTTCTCGGGAATAGTTTATTTACTAGGGATTTAAATTGATACATCTTCCCCAACTTATCCCATAAATCTTTGGTTGTAGCTTCCTCTGACACATTCAGTAATATTGAATCTGAGAGACACAGGCAGATTGTGCTCTTCGCCTTCCGATCCAACTTTTTCCAGTCATCTGCTGAAGTACTTGTAGGTGCAGTACCCATAGCCACCGCAATCCATTGATCTCTATCCACCAATAGATCTTCCATTTTGAACTTCCACAACTCAAAACTTTTCCCATTAAATTTCTCGATCTCCATTTTCGAATTGCTTGCAATTTCTTTTCACCTGAAAAATCAATACCACAGATCTCCCACTGTAACAAGGCTTATCATAGGCCTGAGCCAAATCCTTAACCATAAAGGCATCCTCCTGAAGCCAACAAAGCTCTGATACAAAATGTAGATTTTAACCTTGTACAATATTTACTGCAAACAAATGTTCAGTAAAAAAAGAAAAAATATACAATGTCAAATACACACATTACACAAAGATTTTCCCCCTGGAAAGCCAATCCTGGAAAACCAACATATTCTATATCTATTCATAGTGATACATTGTTTACAATACAATATACATATAGGATCCAACGACATCCAAAACCCTAACCCAATGACCTAGATTAGTCAACAACCCTAATTCCTTAACCGAAAATAGAAAACCATCGGCAAACACCATGTGCCAAAAAATGGCCCAACAATGGACATGAAAATCGAGACAACACATTTCCTAAGGATTTTTTTTTTGGGGGGGCGTTTCCCCTTAATCCTTGCACAGGAGGGGTATCTCCCCCCCTGCAACCCTCAAAGGGAGGGCTTGGCGGCCCCCCTTCAAACCCCCCAGCGCACCTGACGAAACGTAGAAGACACTAAAGCTAGTCGTGCAAAGAATATAACACATACCCAGCATCCTCCTCCACCGCCATTTAATCAAAATGCACAAGGTGATTGCATTGTTTCATCAACCTAGTCTTCACATGCAAGCAAAAGGCTTAAAACCACTATTCCCGAACCAGAGATTGACAAAGGGAATGAAGTGTCCAATTCCCTTAACTCTTCAGAAAATTCATCTGAATCAGTGTCCTCTCATCTCCACTTCAAGGATAATTGATCCCATGTCATCAATGAGATCCATCCTCAAGGTTCTAATTAGCCTAAAGTTTCTACAAAAGACAAAACAATAGGAAAATCAAAAGAGAGTAGTAGTGAAAAGAGGAAAACCGTCTCTCATAGCAAATATGGTTTTTAATGTTGTTAATGCTATTTTCTTTTGAGGACAATATTTTTATTTGATATGACAAAATTTTAGACAACAAATACATATTTAGAGAGAATTTTGGATAACATGGATATAATGTTATTTTTGGATATAGTCATGCTTTATTTTTTTATATTAAAATATTTGACTATTAATATAAAGATGTGAGTTACAAGGCAGATGTTTGAATTAAATATTTGGGGTATTATACTTCGTGTTTTGATGATTATTAAAGAATTGAAAATGGGAGTGACAAGGGGTCCCACCTATTTAGTTATTATTTAAATAGACCCTTACTTATATATTATTAATTATTTGTCTCAACTAATTAGTTAAGCTAATTAAGCTTAACAAAATAAAGGTAGTTGAACTACCATAACTTATTGATAAAATAATGAAAGCTCAATCATTTGAAGAGACATGGGAGATGAGAACATAAGGAGAACTTCTAATATAAGGTCCGCTCTATACTTGTGAGATATTTTCTTTTTTTTTCATTCATTCTGAGTTTACTAGAAAGATAAACCATCTCGATGACATCAGGGTATTATTGAAGGCAACAAGATTCAAAACAAAATCACATCTTTCAACATATTGTTTCTAAAGGTGTATGATTTATCTTTGGCAGTCCGTGTGTTCTTGTTTGTTTATGGATTATATTTCATGGTTGATAAAGAATATTTTGCAGAGTCAAGTGACAACATTTTTATGGCAAGCTGATCTATATTTTTAACTTTGGTTTTCTTTTGTTGTCAACGTCTTTTTTGTACG
>JASDQU010589646.1:52417-62685 GCA_032191745.1 Picea mariana
CTGATTAGAACCTTGAGGATGGACCTCACTGATGACATGGGAGAAATTATCCTTCAAGTGGAGATGGGAGGACACTAATTCAGATGATTTTTAAGAAGAAATAAGGGAATTGGCCACTTCATTTCCTTTGTCAATCTCTGGTTCAAGAATAGTGGTTTTAAGCCTTTTGCTTGCATGTGAAGACTGGGTTGATGAAACAATGCGATCAACTTGTGCATTTTGATTAAATAGTGGTGGAGGAGGATGTTGGGTATGTGTTATATTCCTTGCATGACTAGCTTTAATGTCTTCTACGTTGTGTTGGGCGCGCGGGGGGGTTTGAGGGGGGGTCGCCATGCCCTCCCTTTGGGGGTTATAGGGGGGAGATAGCCCCCCTATGCGAGGATTCAGAGGAAGTGCCCCCAAAAAAAAATTGCCTCGAGAAACGTGTCACCTCAAATTTTGTGTCCATTGTTGAGCGGTTTTTCGGCACATGCTTTTTGCCGAAGGTTTTCTATTTTCATTTAGGGAATTAGGGTTGTTGACTAATCCAGATCATTAGGTTAGGGTTTTGGATGTCATTGGATCCTATATGTATATTGTATTGTAAACAATGTATCACTATGAATGGATATAGAATATGTTGGTTTTCCAGGTTTGGCTTTCCAGGGGAAAAATCTCTGTGTAACGTGTCTATTTGCCATTGTATATTTTATGTTCTTTTACTGAACATTTGTTTGCAGTAAATATTGTACAAGGTTAAAATCTACATTTGGTATCAGAGCTTTGTTTGCTTCAGGGGGATGCCTTTTTGGTTAAGGGTTTGGCTCGGGATTGTGATAAGCCTTGTTACAGTGGGAGATCTGTGGTATTGATTTTTCAGGTGAAAAGAAATGGAAAGCAGTTCGAAAATGGATATCAATAAGTTTAATGGGAACATTTTTTAGTAGTGGAAGTTCAAAATGGAAGATCTGTTGGTGGACAGAGATCAATGGATTGCAGTGGATCTGGGTACTGCACCTACATGAACTTCAACAGATGACTAGAAAAAGTTAGATCGGAAGGAGAAGAGCACAATCTGACTCTGTCTCTCATCTTCATGGGATAAGTTGGGGAAGTTGTATCAGTTTAAGTCCTTAGTAAATAAATGATTCTTGAGAAAGAAATTGTATAACCCAAGGATGAGAGATTGAAACTCGGTGGCAGAGCATTTGAATGCCTTCAATAGTGTGGTAAGTTAGTTAGTGTTTGTTGAGATTAAAATTTCAAATGAATATAAGTGTATCAATTTATTTTTCTCTTTACCAAACTCATGGGATAGTCTGGTTGTGGCCATAGGTAGTAATACAACTGCCTTGAAGTTTGATGAAGTGGTATCATCCTTGTTGTCAGAGGAGATGAGACTGAAGAACATGGAAGGACAGAGCACGGATGCATTATTTGCATGAGGACACTCCCAGAAAAGAAACAGATCTAAGTCCTCAAGTGGGAGATCCAAGTCTAAGGGAAGATCTAAGTCTCCCGGAAAGTTTGTAAAGGTATGTTGGAGATGTGGAAAAGAAGGGCACTACAAGAAGAAGTGTAGATCCAAAGTTGAGAAAAATAAGGGATCTGAAGAATTTCCTTCTACAGAAGAAAATATCTCCAAGGAAGAAGGAGGGGATGTGTACTTGGCTTCTTCAAGCACACATGCAGATCGTGAGGCATGGTTGGTTGACTCGGGTGCATATTTTCATATGACTCCCCACAGGGAGTGGTTCTGTGAATATGAAAGGTATGATGGAGGTAATGTTTTCCTAAGTGATGACTAGACAACCAGAATCATAGGTCGAGGAAAAGTCAAGTTGAGGCTCATAGATGGAAGGATTAGAACACTACCTGGTGTTCTACACATCCCAGGATTGGCCAGAAATTTGATTTTTGTAAGCAAAATGGACAATGGAGGGGTAAAATAAATATTTGAAAAGGAAACGTGCAGGAAGGTTCGAGGAGCAATGGTGGTACTAAAGGGAGTTCGGTTTGAAACTATGTATAAGATACAAGGAAACACTACTAGTTATGGGTGTAATAGTTTCATTGTTCATGATATTGGAGTTTAAGAAAAAAGAACTCCTACAGTCTCTGGAGAAAAGGTTATAATGTGGCATCAAAGACTGGGGCATATCGAAGAGAAGGGTCTTCGACTACTACACGGTAAAGGTATGGTTGAAAGTATGTCTAACTGCTCTTTGGATTTTGATTTCTGTAAACATTGTGTATATGGGAATCATAATCGGGTAAGATTCTCCTCTGGTGCAATGAGGGCAGAAGGAATTTTACAGCTAGTTCATAGTGATGTGTTTGGACCTGTGTCGGTTCCATCATTGGGAAAATCTATGTAATATGTCTCATTTATAGATGAATTCTTGATGAATACTTGGATATATTTCCTCAGGAAGAAATCTAAAGTCTTTGACAGGTTTAAAGAGTTTAAGTCTCTTGTTGAGAATCGTACGGGAAAAAGAATTAAGGTGTTGAGGACAGATAATGGCGGAGAGTTCCATGGGAATGAATTTGAAGAATTCTATAATAAGTATGATATAGAAAGAGAGAAGACTACTCCATATGCACCTAAGAAGAATGGATTTGCAGAAAGGATGAACATGACGTTGATGGAAAAATCAAGGTGCATGCTCAGTGGTGTCGGGTTAGGGAAAGAATTATTGGCAGAGGAAGTGGATATTGCATGTTACCTGGTTAACAGATCACCCTCATCAATGTTGGATGACAAGACTCCACAAGAGGTATGGACTGGTAAGAAAACTTCTCTCACACATCTCAAGGTATTTGGTTGTGAAGCCTATGTTCATGTTCCAAAGGAAAACAAGAGTAAGCTACATAAGAAGGCTGAAAAATGTATCTTTATTGGGTATAAAAATGGTCTCAAAGGTTATAAGCTTTGGAACCCATAAAATAAGAAAGTTGTGTATAGACGAGATGTGGTATTTAGAGAAATGAAAGATCTTGTTAAACATGAAGTCCTACCAAGTAAGGAAGAACCATAAAAATAGAGTTTGATTTAAAGGATGATGAATCAGACTCTACAGAAAAATAGGAATTAGAAGAAGAAGATCGTCATACTCCAGTATTGAGGAGATCGGTTCAAGAAAGAAGCCTACAAAAAAGGTATACTCCATCTAATTTTCATTCAAATTTTGTTTTGTCTATTACTGATGATGATCCTGGAACTGTCAGAAAGGTAGTATACTGGAACCCTAATTCAATTTTTGTGTCTATTGTTGAGCAATTTTTCGGCACATGCTTTTTGCTGATGGTTTTCTATTTTCATTTAGGGAATTAGGGTTGTTGACTAATCCAGGTCATTAGGTTAGGGTTTTGGATGTCGTTGGATCCTATATGTATATTGTATTGTAAACAATGTATCACTATGAATGGATATAGAATATGTTGGTTTTCCAGGTTTGGCTTTCCAAGGGAAAAATCTCTGTGTAGTGTGTCTATTTGCCATTGTATATTTTATGTTCTTTTACTGAACATTTATTTGCAGTAAATATTTTACAAGGTTAAAATCTACATTTGGTATCAGAGCTTTGTTTACTTCAGGGGGATGCCTTTTTGGTTAAGGGTTTGGCTCGAGATTGTGATAAGCCTTGTTACAGTGGGAGATCTATGGTATTGATTTTTCAGGTGAAAAGAAATGGCAAGCAGTTCGAAAATGGAGATCGATAAGTTTAATGGGAACATTTTTTAGTAGTGGAAGTTCAAAATGGAAGATCTGTTGGTGGACAGAGATGAGTGGATTACAGTGGATCCGGGTACTGCACCTACATGAACTTCAACAGATGACTAGAAAAAGTTAGATCGGAAGGAGAAGAGCACAATCTGACTCTGTCTCTCATATTCATGGGATAAGTTGGGGAAGTTGTATCAGTTTAAGTCCTTAGTAAATAAACTATTCCTGAGAAAGAAATTGTATAACCCAAGGATGAGAGATTTAAAATCGGTGGCAGAGCATTTGAATGCCTTCAATAGTGTGGTAAGTTAGTTAGTGTTTGTTGAGATTAAAATTTCAGATCAATATAAGTGTATCAATTTATTTTTCTCTTTACCAAACTCATGGGATAGTCTGGTTGTGGCCATAGGTAGTAATACAACTGCCTTGAAGTTTGATGAAGTGGTATCATCCTTATTGTCAGAGAAGATGAGACTGAAGAACATGGAAGGACAGGGCACGGATGCATTATTTGCATGAGGACACTCCCAAGAAAGAAACAGATCTAAGTCCTCAAGTGGGAGATCCAAGTCTAAGGGAAGATCTAAGTCTCCCGGAAAGTTTGTAAAGGTATGTTGGAGATATGGAAAAGAAGGGCACTACAAGAAGAAGTGTAGATCCAAAGTTGAGGAAAATAAGGGATCTGAAGAATTTCCTTCTACAGAAGAAAATATCTCCAAGGAAGAAGGCGGGGATGTGTACTTGGCTTCTTCAAGGACACATGCAGATCATGAGGCATGGTTGGTTGACTCGGGTGCATATTTTCATATGACTCCCCACAGGGAGTGGTTCTGTGAATATGAAAGGTATGATGGAGGTAATGTTTTCCTAGGTGATGACTCGACAACCAGAATCATAGGCCGGGGAAAAGTCAAGTTGAGGCTCATATATGGAAGGATTAGAATAGTACCTGGTGTTCTACACATCCCAGGATTGGCCAAAAATTTGATTTTTGTAAGCAAAATGGACAATGGAGGGGTAAAATAAATATTTGAAAAGGAAACGTGCAGGAAGGTTCGAGGAGCAATGGTGGTACTAAAGGGAGTTCGATTTGAAACTATGTATAAGATACAAGGAAACACTACTAGTTATGGGTGTAATAGTTTCATTGTTCATGATATTGTAGTTTAAGAAAAAAGAACTCCTACAGTCTCTGGAGAAAAGGTTATAATGTGGCATCAAAGAATGGGGCATATCGGAGAGAAGGGTCTTCGACTACTACACGGTAAAGGAATAATTGGATATATTTCCTTGGGAAGAAATCTAAATTCTTTGACATGTTTAAAGAGTTTAAGTTTCTTGTTGAGAATCGAACGGAAAAAAGAATTAAGGTGTTGAGGATAGATAATGGCCGAGAGTTCCACAGGAATGAATTTGAAGAATTCTATAAGAAGTATGATATATAAAGAGAGAAGACTACTCCATATTCACCTGAGAAGAATGGAGTTGCAGAAAGGATGAACACGACGTTGATGGAAAAATCAAGGTGCATGCTCAATGGTGTCGGGTTAGGGCAAGAATTATGTGCATAGGAAGTGGATATTGCATGTTACCTGGTTAACAGATCACCCTCATCAATGTTGGATGACAAGAATCCACAAGAGGTATGGACTGGTAAAAAAACTTCTCTCACACATCTCAAGGTATTTGGCTGTGAAGCCTATGTTCATATTCCAAAGGAAAACAAGAGTAAGCTACATAAGAAGGCTGAAAAATGTATCTTTATTGGGTATAAAAATGGTCTCAAAAGTTATAAGCTTTGGAACCCATAAAATAAGAAAGTTGTGTATAGACGAGATGTGGTATTTAGAGAAATGAAAGATCTTGTTAAACATGAAGTCCTACCAAGTAAAAAAGAACCAGAAAAATAGAGTTTGATTTAAAGGATGATGAATCAGACTCTATAGAAAAACAAGAATTAGAAGAAGAAGATCGTCATACTCCAGTATTGAGGAGATCAGTTCAAGAAAGAAGCCTACAAAAAAGGTATACTCCATCTAATTTCCATTCAAATTTTGTTTTGTCTATTACTGATGATGATACTGGAACTGTCAGGGAGGTAGTGGGTTCATAGGATGCAAAACTCTGAAAAAAGGTCATGGACGAAGAAATGGCAACCTTAGATAAGAATGAGGCTTGGGATCTAGTGGAGTTGTCGACTGGAAGAAATCCCATTGGTAGAAAATGGGTATTTAAAAAGAATCTAAATGCAGAAGGAAAAGTAGAGAAATACAAAGCTCAGTTAGTAACAAAAGTTTATTCTCAAGTTGAGGGAATTGATTTTGGTGAGATTTTTTCTCATGTTGCCAAGTTAACTTCTATAAGATTTTTGTTATCTATTGTTGTTGCATTTGATTTTTAATTAGAACAGATAAATGTGAAGACATCATTCCTACATGGGGATCTGGAAGAAGAAATTGATATGAAGCAGCCAAAAATCTTTGTTATGAAGGGAAAGAAGGAGCTAGTATGCAAGCTGAAAAAGTCTTGGTATGGTTTAAAACAATCACCAAGGATGTGGTATAAATAAATTGATACTTATATGTTGGGACTTGGCTTCACAAGAAGCAAAGAGGACCATTGTGTGTATTTTAAATTAATTAGTGAGCATTTGATTTATTTGATATTGTATGTGGATGGCATGTTGTTGGTAGGAAACAACAAGGAGATTATCCAGGATGTAAAAAATTAGTTGTCCTCTAAATTTGAAATGAAGAATCTTGTTGCTGCAAATTTCATTTTGGGCATGGAAATTAAAAGAGATCGGAAAAAAAGGAAACTCTGGTTAAATCAAAGAAAATATGTCGAGACAATATTGTAGAGATTTAATATGCATGAATGTAAACCGATCAAGGTCTCTATTCTTGTTGGTGTAACTTTATCTACGGCTCGGTGTCTCAAGACACGAGAAGAGGAGAAGGACATGTCTCATGTTACATATGCTAGTGAAATTGGAAGTTTGATGTACGCAATGGTTTGTAATAGATCGGACATTGCACATGCAGTGGGAGTTTTGAGCAGGTATATGTCAAAACCAGGGAAGGAGCATTGGACAGTGGTAAAAAGGGTTTTCAGGTATTTGCATGGCACTGCTAGCTAAGGATTGTGCTACCAAAGAAGACCAGGATTGGACAAATTGTTGAACATACATGGCTTTGTGGATGCAAACTGGGCTGGAGATCTGGATCGTAGGAGATCTACAACCAGGTATGTGTTTAACTTGTTTGGAGGAGCAATCAGTTGGATGAAAAAAAGACAGATTGTAGTGGCACTTTCAACCACAGAAGTTGAATACATGGCAACCACTCATGCAAGTAAAGAAGCAGTATGGTTACAAAGATTATGTTAAGATATTGGGTTGGTACAACAAGTTGTAAGGATAGATTGTGACAGACAGAGTGCAATGTTTTTTATGAAGAAACAGACTTATCATTCAAAGACAAAGCATATTTATATTCAATATCACTTTGTGAGAGAGACGGTTGAAGAAAAGAAAGTGTTGTTGATGAAGGTGGACACTTTGAATAATTTTGCAGATTCATTAACAAAATATGTGAGCACTGAGAAGTTCTCTTGGTGTAGAGGATCCATAGGCATTGTTGCCCTGGATTGTTGACTAGGTCTATTCAAAGTTTGTTGTGGAGTATCTGAACTATAAATGTACATGATTTCTTCATTAATGTATGTGAAATTATGTGAGCATCTGTGTTCACTGTTCCATTGTGTTAAATATTTGATTGTTAATTTGGTATCAGAGCCTAGTGCTTCACGCCTGGTGCTAGTCATAAGTTGTCGAATAATCACTCATCGTCTAAATCAACTCTTGCAGTTGCATGGCTTAAACTGACCCAATTTTTATAGCCCAACAATTGATCCACATACTCTTGTGCGTCTGACCTGTTGACTACAGTCTTCCTAGAGAAAAAGTGAAGAGCCATTGCCTATCGTAAGTGTACAACTATATCCAAGATCATGTGTTATATTGTTGCATCAAGGTTCAGATCCCAAGCGATCCTCTTTATGCGTATTTTCCCAGGAATTGAGATCTATGACGATATCGTGTGGAAATTCAAGACTAAAGAGGCAATCCAACAACAATTTGAAGTCACCCCATCCATTGAAAAGGAGATCGTTGCAGTTAAAATGATGGATCTATGTGATAAGTCTCTTGTGTTGTAAGAAATATGCTTAAGCAACTGGGTGTTTCATTATTTGGTATCAATGTAATTCAAAGAAGATTGTGCTAAGATCTGAAGTGAGGAGGTTTGTAAACCTTCATATAAAAAGGTAAATTTATTAAATTTATTCCTGAGCTACAGAAATTATTTGATTGAGGAAGATGGCATTACCATCGTCAAAGCAGGATTGGAGTGTCGCAAGTAACTTATCATATTTCTGAGCATGTAAACCTGTAGTTGCCAGTGGTGGACTCACCTAATTGGAAGAGTATGATCCATGTTGAATATTGCAAAATCTACCTGGAGAAGAGAAGTAGATTCGATGCCACCAGAGTGCTTTCAAACCATTTGCAAATCCATTTAATGTTATCTAAAAGTGATAATCGTTGTTGATTGAAATAATTGAAGAAAGATTTTCCTCACATAAAAAAGGTAATTTTATCAAATTAATTTTATTTGTTGGATCAACGTGGATTATAATCGCCAAGAATAGTCAAATTGGTGTACACTGTGAGTTGTTGGATGTAGTTGTCTACTAGATCTGTGTGTTGGAATGGATTCATGACCTACTTCCCAATGCCATTGTGTTGCATATGGAGTCATGTGCTTTTGTAATAGCTCTGCTTGTTAAAAAGAGAGTGAGAGACCCAACTTTGCGAAGTGTGAGACCCAGCTTTAATCATTGGAAAGAGAGCAACCTCCATAGAAAAATTAGTGTCTTCATTTTTTAATTGAATTGTTGTCTACCATTTTTTTTAACTGTACGATAGCCGAATTCATTGAGGCAATCGTAGTGAATATCTGGTGGTCGAACTCATTAAGGTGGAAAAGTAGTAGTGGGAAGTGTGGCCATTCAATAGGATCGTGGCAATCTTTAATGGAGGCGGAGCCATGATTGAATCTGGTAGAAAGTGAAGTTGTCATGGATTAGCAAAGGAGAATTAAAAAGCTCTGGAGAGATCTGAAACACATGAAAAGAAAGAATCAGCAAGAAGAATCATTATATTTTGCAAATAAGTATGATGTGCTTTTAGTTGAAGAACCCATACTTGAGGAACAAAATGCAGTGTTGGACCAAATCAATGAAGACCATGAAGAAATCGATAAAATATTGAGAAAATTAATGTCAGCCTTGCCATCCTTCTCAAGTAAAAATTTTAAGCTTTGGGAAATTAAAGTAGAAGGATTACTTGGTTTATTAGATTTATGGCAATTTGTTCAAGATGGTTTGGTCAATCCCCTTGATAAGAGAAAAGATAAAATAGCATTATATATTATTAGTTGAACATTGGATAAAAGTCTTTTTTCTACTATTTTATATGAAGTTGTTGAAGCAGACAATGCAAAAGAGTTTTGAAATGATTTAGAAATGAAGTACAGTTTGAGGGAAAGGAAGATAGATGTCATTGAAATTAATGAAGATATTGTTGTTGAAAATGGTGATTGTATGGACAACCTTGTAATTGAAATAGAGACTAAAGATGGTATAACTGAAGGTACAATGATTGATGATGAAAGTGTGTTTGTAGCTGATAATAAAGAAGCTTGTGATAATGAGGAAACTGCCAATGATGCACTATGTAGTGATTTTTTTAATTCAACAACTAAGAATGTTGATGGAGATGAATGTGTAATTGCTTATGAAACATTGTGTGAATCTTTGGTAAATTCAGTTAAATATGATGATGAACACTTTTCAAGTGAATGTTGGTTCCAAATTTTACAGGAGAAGAAGATGTTGAAATTGAAGAAATTGTTATGAAGAGGAGCCTTGAAGAAATCAATTTTTATTATGAACTTATGTTGCAGCAAATTGATGATCAAAAGCTCAATAGTGAAGAGCAAACAACAGAGAATGGTATGTGGCAGCAATTCACATACAAACAGTTTTTAAAAGAAAAAGTTGAAGAGGACAAACATGAACAATATGAAATAATTTTCATATTGATGACAAACCCCAATAAGAAGATGAAGGATAAGAAGTTGAAACATGGAATTTTCAGCGAAAGAGGAAGGCTTAAATTGAAAATGCATAGAGGTTTCAGAATCTGAAAAAGGAGAAAGAGAAAAACTCACTCATACAAGGAGTTGAAACAAATTTTAAGGTTATGTTTGAATTGTCCTCTGTAATGTTTGTAAGCCTAGATGAGACATAGACTAGCAGGCATGTCACTTGTTTTATTTTTGTTATGCTTTGTTGTAGAAAATTCATTTCTCCATTAAGGGGGAATGTTGGAATAATGTTGAAATGAAGACATCTAGAATGTTGTCAAATTATAAAGTTGTTACTGCATTGTTCCTAGTTTGTTGTACGAGAGTTCAACTTTAGCATGCGAGTG
>JASDQU010589647.1:51278-61705 GCA_032191745.1 Picea mariana
CCAAATGAAAGTTCAGGTTTCGATATTTCAGGGCTTCGGGGTTTCAGGTTTCGGGGCTTTGGGGTTTGGGGTTTCATGGTTTTCGATCCTGGAGGTTCTTGCACTCGCTTCACTCTCCAACTCCTGACTTCTGAAAATTTGATTTCCTTACCCTCCGAGCCCACAGCACAGTTGTTGCCCACCAAGGTAGTGACACATGGTGTCCTTAAGAAGGTCAACCTCACTCCCAGCAATGTCAGGGGACCCCATTATTTTTACTTTTCATTTCAGAGTTTTGGGCATCAAGAGTTCATGCATCTACACATCTCAAACTTTCATTTGCCGAAATTATGAAATTACGGTCTATTCATCTACTTGATACAATGGTCAAGTTCCTCTCCTACAATCTACGGTGTAGATCATTTCGGGATTTCGCAGTTTTGGGTTTTCGGTAACTGGGAGTTCACGATGCAGCGATTCCAACCTCTTGTCACTTCAATCCTCGAATTCTGATACACGAGTTCTTGTACGAGATCAATGGCTGTGAGCCTCCCCTGATTCGACGGTCCAAATCTCTCCTATGCTTACACCTATCAAATCTTTTCAGCCCTAACTTCCTCGCTATTTGGTTAGATACGATGGCTCACGGTATTTTGGCACTTCTTCCTCGAAGTGCTCCACCGTCCGATTCTACCCTTGTTAATTAATCCCTTTCACGATTCGAGACTTGGAGTGACCAAGAATTTGGCCTGTGCTCCAAGTTCACGATCCCTAATTTCATGAAATGATCCAACAATTCAAACCAACCACGATCAACGACCCACGTTTATTCTGTATCCTAGGGTGGCAAGTTTCTCCATCCACTAACCACCTTGCAACTTCTGGCCATCTTACGACCCTCGCGATTTCGCAAGTTCTCCATAGAGAATTATGACCATCCAACTTTGCTTCTCAAGGACTTCTAGCCAATGACTTGGTACTCTCCTTCTGAACCTTCATCTACTTGATCCAACACTTCTGGTGTGGAGTTCTCTCTCTCCCTGTGGCCATATACCACATTGGCTATAGTTTTATAATACCGCTACACCTCCTGAGCTTTGTGACATTGTCAAGTAGCTCGTTGACACTCAGAAACATTCTGAGGTATGAAATTAGTCCTCCAGACACAATTTCCTTCTCAAAACCTTGGTCCAAAGACTACTCATCCAGCCCATCCAGGCTTAGCATTGAAACTAGGCTTTGATACCATACTGTAACACCCCCGACCGTTACATCCCACTTGGTCGAGCAAACGCTACTATGCAGAACAACATCATTCTCATACTTAATTAATAAGATGCATTTAAGTCATATTAAGCACATTTAACTCAGAGTAAGCACAAGATTACCACTAACATAAATAATCCCTGTCATTAACAATAATTCATATGCACAATAGAATACATGATACATATAAGGATCACAGGCTTGCAAAACATAATATCAAGCATAAGCTGATACTTATCTTTGAAACCGTGGAAATTCCACCAACCACATGTAGGCCTTCCACGAACCTCCCAGCCTTAGACCACGTTACTCATCACTCTCAGTAGTGGGTCACCGTCGAGCTGGGACTAAGCTCCACCCAAGGCAAGAAATCCTAGTCTAGGCTAAGGCTACAAGGAAAACTGCACAGAATAACTAGAAGTATTCTTCCGAGGATGCCTTCTTCCGCCCACTACTCACAGAATCTCATTCCCCACATGCCTGTTCTGCCCGAGAGTATACACATTTACAAGAAAAGTCCATCAGTTCTTCACCTCCCTCTCTAGGTCTTGGCAATAGGCCGGATCAGGAAGTCTTAGAGCTTCGCGGCTGGTGCTGAACACTTTCTGGGAGAAAACCACTTCCTAGCAGACTCTGTCACTTGGAGGGATTTGCTCACAGGCCTGACAACCTGGTTCTTCTACCATAGGCATGACAATCCGCTTCTTTAGCACACCCTTTGACTCAATTCCAACTAGGTGAGGGAAACCGCAACAACATCAAGCACTTAGTTGACACCAGGATGATGACCACCACAGAAAAAAAGCATCCGCGAGGCACCACACGAACATACAATGGTCTGCAAGACACACACAGTCAAGTGCTGCCCAACCACAACAGTCCACTGGAAACATAGACACGGACTTCCCAAAATTGGTGATAGATAGATGCTACAGCATAACAAGGCTCAACTATTATGGGAAATTCCTTTTTGCCCCACCAACAATACATGACAGACTCATGGCTCAGGTTTCGGGGATGCGTGAGGGTGTACAGAGATCCCACACAGAGACTTAACGATTGAGGTAAGGATTCCCTAAAACAAATTCCGAAATAGAGGTTGATCCTAGACACCCGCGATTTTAGATGGAGGATGGAGAATGGGAGTAGGAACCCCCATCATGGCTCAACTCAACCATTTTAACTGCATGTGCTTGGGTTGACACTTGTCACCCATGAAGCTCGTTCCTTCCCATTTGGAAGTCACTCGTCCTTCCAAAGAACTTAAGATAAAACATCACATTTACATGTCTTTTGGAATAATATTAAAATATTAATCCCAAGGACTTAAGGCCCTAGGCTCAACACTTAGCCTCTCTTCCCAACCTTCGATCCCCTCAATCCCTTACCCACTCCGTGGAATCTTAGTCCCCCATCACTCATTCATCGTGGTCGGTTTGCACACAATGACGTTTATATTTTTTATTAATGTTCTGCATGATTAGATATACAAAAGCAGGCTACCAGCCTTAACACTTAGTCTCTCCGACCTAATAACACATAAGCCCACCAACTTATACAAACTTGGCTCACTAGCCTATAAAACATAATTACAATTCATAATGCAAGCTCTATACTTCATAGACATGATTTGCAACAGGGCTCAGCCTTGGGGACATTACATAAGAAGTTGATAAGATGTTGGTCATACTCAAAGACTCTCCAATTAGTGACGTTTTTAGGATTTGAGTGCTTGTACAAAATTTCAACAGATAAAGTGTCAGGCATCAATCCATTTGAGGGTATTATCCTAGATGCCACATTGGACAACAAATCAACATCACAATTTAGTGAATGAGGGACTGAAGTAATATTTAATGAAACAAAGGATTTGATCAGTTTTGAAACCTCAAGTTGATAATGTTTTAAATGACTTGAAATATGATGAATGGTGTTCCTTACCTGTTTTATGATAATTTTAGAATCACCAAATACCTTGATTTTGTCATCTTTCAAATCTATTGCCTTTCTTAATCCTTKTAGMAAGGCCTCATATTTGGAAGTGTTATTGGTGCATGGGAAATATAATATGCATGARACTAATGTTTTTCTTCCTTTCAGATATTTCAATGTAGCATAAAATAAGGAGGTTAGGATAGCTCCCTAACATGCATCGCCCCTTCAAAAGAAACATTGTCCTCGAGGCCGAAGATGAGAAAATTACAGCCAAATCATGGATGGTTCCCATGTGGAATCTTTAGGTGGCATGTATTTCCAATGGATAAATACTTCATTGATCATGTTCTAAATGGATCCTTCTTCATCAATCTTTGTGTTGTTGATTTGCAACTTTCACTTCAATCACATGAAAAAAATTTAGACAAGACACATGAAATACTAGTTGAATCTTTGAGTGGGATGGAAGAGTTGTTTTTTATGCCATTTTTTCAGTCCACTAGATGATCTCACAGGGTCCATGTGACTTGCGTGTTGATTTCTACGGGTTTTTTTTCTTTTAGTCATGTTTTCTTATAAGGTTTAAGTCAAAGGACCATGACGTCCCCTGCTACAAATACAAATATAAGTGATGTGGTTCAAACTATTGCTTCATTCTATTTTTATCCATAACCAAATTCTCCTATATTATTCATAGAATGGATTCTTTAGTGTGGATTGTGTGATCCACTACCTAAACCTTGAAAGATCTTGGTAAATTAGGAATTGAATGGAAATGCGTTTTGGCCATAAATTGTTTCATATCAGTTAATTTTGGTAGCTCCATGATAAGAGGTAATGTACCATCATTTTGTGAGGGGAATCCATTATTCTCATTTGTGTGTTTTTTTAAAGGAAAATAATCTCAACTAGGTTTCTAGGAACTTGTTGACCACTTTAGTTCTACGATCTATTTTGTGGTAATATGTGGTACTCATTTATAGCTAGGTAGCCTATAGTGTAAATAGTTATTGAATTTACTTTTTTATGAAGGTTGGGTATCAATCTAAGACAATGCATGAAATAATTCCATTTAACTTAAAAATATGATAAAGAAAGACTTGGGAAACTAAAGAGGAGATAAATGGATGTGGTAGAGTAGAAAAATGAGCATATTTGGAGAGATGGTTAATTACCACCATGATGACAAACGTTTTTCCCACACTTGGAAGTCCCACTATAAAATGCATAATGATGTCATCCCATATGTGTGTGGGGATCGATAGTGGTTGTAGTTCCCCTAGAGTATTTAGTATTTCTCCTTTTTTTTTAGTAGGTGTCACATGAGGGAAAAAAAATCATAGATGGAATTTTTCATCCCTTCCCAAAATCGAAGGAATGAGATCACCTTATTTGCCACACATTCCCTTAGTCTATCCCACTTCCCTCTAAGGATCAAACATAAGATGGAAAATAATTATATTTGATGGAGACTCCAGGAATATACTACTACAACAAGAATTATTACAATAGAAAATCATTTTCTCCCTTTACAATTTATTTCATAGACTATCACTCACAAGCCTAAAACCTATTTCTCTATGAAATTACAGCTCCAACAAGATTCCATACATTCCCATTGTGGTTTCCTTCAAGATTAAACACTCATAACTCTCTTGTTGTCAAAAATTATGCATGTGGAAATTTCTCTCCTTTCCCATACAAATTTCATTTTCTCTGTTGCATGTTTACTCATCCAATTCCTAAGGTTGACTATACTTAGGCCCATCCTCTCAATAACCTTGTGAAGGGAATTTTCACACCAACCCTATTACGTATATTTAGTGACTACGATTTGAAACACTCAAAATGAAATAGATGGTTCATAGTAAAGATATTTTGTAAATGTGGTTTTGATTTAATAGAAATGTATATTTCTCCCTCTTGGACCACCTCTCTTGTACAAACTTAGCCTCAATGTCTCAATTTGTGCTCATTTGTATCTCAAAATAAATTTTATTTGTTGTTTTCAATATACATAATTTACATCCCCCAAGGGGTGTTGATTATTTGGGTTGGTTTTCATTGATGTCAACCCATGAAGAAAGTCTGGTAGCAAATTATGGTAGAACAAATGTTTGGGTAATGGATCCAAGTTTGTTTGATGGATAATGGTATGAGTTTTGATATATTTTCAAGTAATACTATTCCATATGGATAGTACATGCCATTCCATTTTCGGTGGTATTTGGAACATCACATAACTCCTCATGGTTATAGAGTTATGGCCATGTGAAGTTGGAGAACCCAGGTTTGGGTAATGGAACCAAGTTTGTTTGATCGATAATGGTATGAGTTTTGATATATTTTTAGTTAAGACTATTCTATATGGATAGTACATTTCGTTCCATTTCTGGTGGTATGTGGAACATCACATAACTCCTCACGGTTTGAGAGTTACGGCCATGTGAAGTTGGAGAACCCTCATGAGTCATCTAGAAGCCCCACAAGGTCAAAGTGGTTTAAGAGATTTTATAAGGTAAATAATAAAGTGAAGTGATGAGTTTACTATAAGTCAAAGTGGATAAAAAAAAATTATTTAAATAATAAAGTTAATGGATAAATTACTAATTGGACAAGTGGTTATAAGTTGGTTAACCCTAAAATAAGGAAAGTGGGTTAAGATGGTTAAAAGGTAACCCCCTGAGGAAGCTACATAAAAGTATAAATAAAAGGAAAGACTCTCTCATTTTAATCAAACTTGAGCATATTGAATATGTTTAGGTGACTGAGGTAACCAAAGGATATCTAAGTCGAATTTCATAGGAAAGGTGAAGTAAAGAAGGTCAAAATTCAAGGGAGGATAAATTCTTTTGATGATGCTTTCTAAGGTATGTTATTTACAGGTCATCTCACCATTTTAAAAATAACATTTTTTATAGAATGATTCCAACCATGAAATTGGGAGGCCATTGAGGAAACATATACAAGTAGTTGTGAAACAAATTTTAGCATGTGGTTCGTCGTAGTATTGGAGTTACACACCGTGGAAAATAGGGTTTCGGGCTAGTCCTGAAACTAGTCTAAAACATGTGCTTTGGGTAATAAGATCATAACTTCTTCATAATAGATTCAAGTTCAGTAAGACTTTCCTATAGTACCGTTTATAGTATTTTACGTACAATTTTCAGATCCATACAACAAATATTCTGTGTGGGGCATTCTCTACAAGTTCTCTCTCTAGAATAAGCTAGAATTCAACAAGGTATGCCACTTTTTCTATAACTCATTTTCTAAGAGGTTCCAGTGAAATATGGATGAATTGCATAAGAGACACTAAAGAAAATTGTGTACCATTTTCAGATATTTGTTCATTACAGGTACATAGTTATGATTATTACAACTTAGGGATTTTGACTAATCCAAAAGTAGTCATGTGAGACTAAAGTAAAGTTTGATGAAAATGCTAGTCTCTTGGTTTCAAATTTAAGGAAGGTTTGTAGGTATGTGATAATATACACCAAGTCTATTATAGAGTTACAAATAATATTTGGATGATGAAATTCACAAGGGATTTTGGTTGAGGTACATGTTAGGTACATGGTTGAGACAAGTAGCTGATGAGTTGGCACATACATGATGTGTATAGTTGATGATGTTGGTACATCTTGATGAGTCATATTTTATGTGTATTTAATGCATGATTGGTACATATTTGGTTGATGGTTGATGCACTCATAGATGGTACAGGTTGAGGTATAGGATGGTGCATGGTGGATGCACTTGTTTATGGTACATGCTAATTACAGGTTGTTTGGTATAGGTTGATGCATGGTTGATGCACTTGTTTATGGTACATGTTAATTGGTATAGGTTTTTACAATGGTATATCTCACAATGATAGTGTGGTAGTGGTTCCGTCATTCTACTTCTACGTCAGGGTGGTTAGATGAGGTAAGGAGAGTTGGTTGTAGCCACCTTCCGGTTGTAGACAAAGAACATAGGGAGTTGTAGCCTCCTTATGGTTGTAGCCAGAGAATTGGGGAGTTGGAGCTTCCCTCAGGTTGTAGCATGAGAAACTAAGGGGTTGGAGCCTCCCTCTAGTTGCAGTTGGAAAAAAAAGGAAGTTTGTTCTTCCAATGAATGTAATTCTTAAAGATATATAAGAAAAATGATTCTGTGGTTTTCTTCTGCTTTGGGTTTCCATGTAAAACACAGGTGTAGTATGTATGTGTGTGATTTCTCATTTGTTCATTATTTATTTACTCTGCAATTATTGGATGATAATTCTACATTTATATAACATTTGCATTTTATGGTGAAAAGGGATTAAATTTCTCTATTAATGATTCACCCCCCCACTCAATAATCCAACAGTTGGTATCAGAGAAGGTTCGTTCAGGAAACAATTTAACCATTGGAAGGAGATCATGGATTATTATGAGAATGGAATATGAATGTTTAATGGTCAGAATGATTTAAAGTATGAGATGTGGAGTAGATGGATGAAAGTGTTTTTACAAGCATAAGGAAATTATATTTGGCTATCAGTTGTTACAAGATATGATAGTTCAAAAAGGGAAAAGACTGTAGCCAAGAAGGAATTGAAGAAGAATAACAAAAATAACAATGGATTTCATCTGGGAAGGAGCACCTAATATGGTAAGAGAAAATATTGGTAAATGTTCATCAGGCAAAGAACTTTGGGATAAGTTACATGACATATATTTTTCACTCATCGTAGATTAAAAAAATTCCAAAGAATATGCAGATACAGAACAAGAAGAATTATGTTCACCATGTCAAACAGATGGAGAATATGAAGAGTACATAATCACCAGAGGTATGTTGTTTTGATTTAATTGTGAAAAATGTGGACATCTTGAAATAGAATGCCATGAAGGAAATGAGATAGAAAAACTAATTGAAAAGGAAGACAATTATGAAGCATAATTGATTGGTGCTTTATATGAACTAAGAGAAGAAAATAAGTTAGTCAAGAAAGAATTGATGAAACAAAATGAAAGTATTCACATTTTTGAAGAATCCCAGCAAGTCATAGAAAACTTAAGAACTCAGCTAGAAGAAGACAGAAAGATTGAAGAACATCTTAAATATCAAAAGCAGTATTTGGAAGCCAACATAGCAGCACATAAGGAAGAAGAAATGAGAGAGAAGATATTGACACATCATCTTAAGGAAATAACTAACAATCTAAACCAGCTTGAGGAAGAGATTTGTCAAGAAGAGAGAGGACTTGAAGAAGAAATAATAACATTAAAAATTAATCTTGAAAAATAAAAAAGAACAAAATAATTCATGAAGTCTGAGATAATGAAGAAGGAAGAAGAGGTTGAGAAGCTTGAAGAAATTTTTTTCACATTGAGAAGTAAAATCGCCAAGCTCAACAAGAACATTGAAGAGACAGAAAAACCCACATCAGTTATATAGAATGAAGAGAATCACTCTAGGTTTCTAGAAAAGAAGAAAGAAGAAAATAGAAAGAGTTATCCATAAGTACTCAAAGGAAGGAATCATGGTCAACCAGAATCCAAGAAAACTATTGAAGATACGTCTTCAAGAAGACCATCCATGTTCAAGCCACAAAGAAGATTCAATCATGATTATGGTCAGTCAAGGCAGAATTTTAGAAGGAGTACACCACAAAAAATATCATTCACTCCCAGGTATGCAAATTTCTTTTATGGTCAATGTTTTTATTGTACTAATTTTTCACATAACATTGCAGATTGTAGGGATTATAAAAATGTTCAAGAAATAAATTCCTATGTGGACCTACGTAACATTGAATGTTACAAATGTCATAACTATGGACACATAGATAGTGATTGTAGAAGCATGATCGATACTTCCATGAAAGAGAACAATGATATCATATATAATAAGGTAGCGATAAGAAAACACGAAGAGCAGGTAAACAAAGAACATGTCCCAGAGATTGCAAGATTGGCAATAAAACGAGATGAAGAAAATTCTACAGAGAAAAAGAAAGATTTCAGATAAAGAAAGGTTTGGAAAACAACTGAAAGAAAAGAAGGATAATTAAATAAGGAACATTTTCAATATATTGTACTTTAGGTGTTGTAGTGAAAGATGAATCCACTGACAAAAATAAAGAATTCAGAGCTCAGAGAGATGATGAATATAACAATGAATATGATGATGAATACACATCAGAGAAGGAATTGTTCTGAGCCACCTAGCTTAGAGACTCCCATGTAACCTGAATATTAGACAAGGGGAGTCTATGCGATAGCTGTGACAGAACAAAGAACCATCCTTTGAAGAGCTTGCAGAGTTTGAATAGACAGATCTAGAGCAGTTAGTGTTGGATTAGTGAGAGAGGGGGTGAATCAATAATAGAGAAATTTAATCTTTAGGGTATCATTATTAGTGTATCATTATCATCCAATAACTGCAGAGTAAATAAGTAATCAACAAATGAAAAATCATACACATACATAGTACACCAGTGTTTTACGTGGAAACCCAAAGTGGGAGAAAACCACATAATGATTTTTCTTAAATGCCTTGAAGAATTACATTCATTGGAAGCACCAACTTCCTTTGTTTTACAACTGCAATTGGAAGGAGGCTCCAAACCCCTAGTTTCTCAGTATACAACCTGACAGAATCTCCAACTACCCAATTCACTGGATACAACTAGAAGGAGGCTACAACTCCCTATGTTCTCCGGCTACAACCGGAAGGTGGATACAACCACCTATCCTTGCCTCGTTCAACTGCCCTGAAGTATAAGTAGAATGATGGAACCAGTGTCACACTATCATTGTGAGATATACTGTTGTAAACCTGTACCAATCAACCTGCAGCAAATAACATGTACCAATAACCTGAACCATGCATCAACTTGTAATCAACTTGTACCTCAACCTGTAATCAACTTGTACCATAAACAAGTGCATCAACCATGCACCAAACTATACCAAACAACCTGTAATCAACCTGTACTATAAACAAATACATCAAGCATGAACCAACCTATACCTCAACCTGTACCATGAACAAGTGCATTAACCATGCACCAAACCTGTACAATTAACCTGTCACGACAACTTGTCCAAACAACCTATCACAAGAACCTGTCTCATTAGTCTTATCAACCAAATCATATCTACTCACCAATATCAATCACCAAGACAACTCTCAAAGATGTGCATCAACCAAGCATAGCACAACAACTCATAATCATCACCAACAACTCATAATAATACAAGTATGATACA
>JASDQU010589647.1:97307-113110 GCA_032191745.1 Picea mariana
TACCTTGTTCAGCCCCTATCTCTAAAGCACCTTACCGAATGAGTTTTCCGGAATTGACAAAACTAAAAATCCAACTACAGGAATTATTGGACAAAGAATATATCAGACCAAGTGTTTCACCATGGGGAGCACCAGTTCTCTCTTTGAAAAAGAAAGAAGACACTCTAAGATTATCTATCGATTATAGACAACTAAAAAAAATGAATATTAAGAACAAGTACCCCTTACCTAGGATAAATGATCTGTTCATTCAAGTAGGTGGGGCAAAGATCTTTTCGAAATTGGATTTACGATTTGGTTATCACCAGGTTAGGATAAAAGATGAGGAAATAAGAAAAACAACTTTTCGAACAAGATATGGACATTACAATTTGCAGTTATACCTTTCGGACTCACTAACACGCCAACCACGTTTATGTGTTTAATGAACAGTATTTTCAGTCAGTTCTTGGAAAAGTTCATGTTGGTATTTATTGACGATATTCTAGTATATTCTAAAACATAAGAAGAACATGGAGAGAACTTAAGAATAGTTCTACAAAATTTAAGGAAACACAAATTGTATGCTAAATTCGATAAGTGTCTTTTTTATCAGAAGAACTAGGACATGTAATGTCTGCAGAAGGAATTGCAGTCGATCCTGAGAAAATAAGAGCCATCATGGAATGGCCGGTACCTAAGGATGTAGCGGACATCTTATCATTCATGGGAATCACCAGATATTACCGCAGATTTATAGATGGATTTTCCAAAATTGCTTACCCTATCACATCGTTACAAAAGAAAGGGACCAAGTTTAATTGGTCACAGAAGTGTCAAGACGGTTTTAATAAATTAAAGGAATGGTTAACAACCGCACCCATTTTAAAGGTAGCAGACCCAGACAGAGACTTCACCGTCTGTGTAGACGCAAGTAAAGAAGGATTAGGTGGCGTCCTAACTCAAGAAGGGCATGTGATTTGTTATGAATCCCAAAAAATAAAGGAACACGAATGAAACTACGTCACTCATGACTTAGAGTTGGCAGCTGTAATACATGCCTTAAAAATGTGTCGACACTACATAATGGGCATAAGATTTCTATTATTGACAGATAACAATGGTGTGAAATTTTTGTTTAGTCAGCCGGACCTTAATGCAAGGCAAGCAAGATGGATAACCTTCTTGAGAAAATTTGAGTTTGAGGTAAGACATATCAAGGGTAAGAAAAACAAAGTAGCTGATTCTTTGAGCAGAAGAGTTCATGGGTTTCTTGAAATAAACGTTAGAAGGGAAAAAAGCGATATTGAATAGAGGGTAAAGGCTGCAGGTAATAATGACGAAGATTACACTAAAACAATGGCATAAGTACATAACACTACAGAAAATTTAGACAAAACAGATCTGAGCATGGACAAAAATGGGTAACTACGATTTAAAAATAGAATACACATACCAGATTTGGCAGAGTTAAAGTTAACACTGTTGGATGAAATTCATAAGAAACCATATTCTGGTCATCCAGGATACCAGAAAACGATAACAACACTACATAATTTATTTTATTGGCCTAATATGAAAGGAGAAATAGCAGATTACTTAGCTAAGTGTCAAGACTGTTAGCAGGTAAAAGCCGAACACCAACACCCAGTTGGCCTGTTGCAACCCTTACCTGTGCTGGAATGGAAATGGGAGACGATATCACTAGACTTTATTATAGGTTTGCTTAGAACTTAGAAACATAATGATTAAATTATGGTGGTAATCGATAAACTTAGTAAGTTTTCACACTTTATTCCTGTAAATTCTACTTTTAAAGCTATTAACATCGCTGAAATATTCATGAAAGAAATTTTTAGACTGCATGGTATTCCTAAAATGGTGATTTTGGATAGAGACGTAAAATTTACATCTTCTTTTTGGAAAGAATTGTTTGTAGGGATAAATACTAACTTGAATTTCAGCACGAGTTATCATCCACAAATGGATGGACATACCGAATGAACAAACCAAATCGTAGAAGACATGCTCCGCATGTACGTAAGAACAAAACTAGGAAAGTGGGAGGACTACCTGCACTTGGTAGAATATGCATACAACAATGGGTACCAATCTTCGACTAAAATGATCCCTTTTGAGGTACTGTACGATAGAAAGTGTACGACTCCAATTAGCTAGGATAACCCAGACTCATGGTTGGACTAGATCAGATGCTCTAGGAAATGGAGAACACGGTAAGAAAAGTACAACAAAACTTAAAGGAGGCACAGGACAGACAGAAAAGTTACGCGAACCAGAAAAGAAGACACTTGGAATTTCAAGTGGGATACCACATCTATTTAAAAGTCAAAGCACGGAAAAGTTCACTAAAGCTAGGGAACTGTGCCAAGTTGGCATCCAGGTTTTGTGGGCCTTTCTCTATATTAGCTCGAATTGGACCCGTAGCATACCAACTTGCACTTCCAGCCAATCTAAAAATTCATAATGTATTTCATGTTTCTTTGTTAAATAGTTATGTTCATGACCCCACTCATATGATCGATTGGAACTTGGTGCAGGTGGAACCAAAAGGTGAGTTCCAAGCATAACCCCTGCGCATTCTGGACCGGAGAGAAATAGCACTTCGGAATAGAGCCGTCGCTCAGGTAAAGGTGCAATGGAATCACTTTAGCCCTAAGGAGGCCACTTGGGAGTTGGAAGGAGATTTGCAGAAATATCATCCAACCCTGTTCCAAGAAAGGAACAAACACCAAGGATAGTGTTTTATTGAAGGGGGAAAGGATGTGACATCCCCCCCAAAAAATTATTTTTAAATTTGAAATTTCTTAGGAAATTATTTTCATTTTTGGTAAATTCGAAATTGGAATTTTTTTTCCATTTACGGCAATTCTGAATTTTGAATTTAGTTAATTGTAATTAATGATTATGACTGTTGGGTAGATATCTGATTTGACCCAACTAACTACTTGAATATGACACTTGTATGAAACAAAATATTTTATAATTATTGCTCGAGGAAAAATGGAACAACCATGTTGAAATCAACTGACCATGACTCCATGAGAGGTGAACATGTTGGAACTACCTCAGGGATGATTGTTACAAGTGGAAAATCAATAATTTGGCCATTAGAAGTCCATGAAAATCAGGGATTTGGAAATCTATGAAAATTCCCAAGGGGAAAAAGACATAGTCACTTTTGCTGTTGGATATATAGCATATGGGAGGAGGCAGGACGCTGCCTAAAATGTTGGGGAAATATCTATCTCTTGTTGTTACAAACACTACTTGTTGAGTGTGAGGAAAGAAGAAGATTGCTGAAAACTAAAAAGCATTTGTTGAGGAGGAATTCCAAGTTATCCCTCATGGATTCATGGTCAGGCTAGGGGGTGAACACAACAAGTGATTTGGCTGCCCTATTCTAAGGTTGGGAGGAACGTGGCTATTCCATTTGTTGTTCGGCAATTTTGTTCAGATATTTCTACTTTCTCCTTCTCTGTTTACATGTCATGATGAATTATTGGCTGGTGGGATTTTTATTTGATTCATATATATATGAGATGTTCTGTTATTAAATTCTGAAGGAGCTATAACTATAATTATAAGGATACTACTCCATTAATTTTGTTAGGAATTTTTGCCAGTTCGATGCATCTAGTATAATTGAGTATTCTGTTAGTAATCATCATTCTAGAGGTAAACCTAAGAATTTCGAACATTTTACACCTATACTACATAGATATGTATCTCTGTGAGTTAACTTTGATTTTGGTTTAAGTACCCTATCATAATTAAACTGCTGTGTTAAATGGTTATAATTTAATAGGAGATAACTATGTATGGAAGTACCTAATATATAATTTTGTATGAAAGTAACCATATGAATTACAAGATTCATTACAGAAAGCCTACAGTGTATATATATATATCAATAGGTGTTAATGATAATTTTGAGGACTATTAGGTCTAGTTGACCACATATTAAAATTCTGGAAATGATATTTGGAATGAATCGGTTAACACAAACGAAGTTCTGGAACTAATCACTAGAGGCGCGAAGGCCCAATGAATTCAAAGACATTCTAGAAGCCTTAAATGATCTTACACATATTTTTATAAATTCATATCTTTGTTAACAACAACATAAATCGCCTCAGTACCTATAATATCCTGAGAGTAATGAGATAAAAGGAAACAAATAGCACGATTGGTCACAATGAAATTTATGGAAGATGAATCAGTATAGGCGCAAATAATATTTATTACAATCATGCTGCCTGGATTTATTTACAAATAAGTATACACATATTCGGAAATAGATGAGAGTCATTATCCAGTTCAAAAACTCTAATTATAACATAATCAATGTGCCAAACAAGAAATGGATCGATTGGTATTATTCGCTAAAATCGACTATTCAATATATGAATAATGTTGAAAATTTCATTCCTTAAACATTAATATGTTCGTTATACAGAGGTAAGGATTCGGCCTTTAGGTATTTCCATTAAAAGAACCAAGTACATAGTGGAATCAAGTTCCATAAGAATCTGGCACTTCTACCCACGATAATTATATACTAATTGATACACACAGTAGAACCTAGAAGGTATTGATAAGCACTACTTTAGAACCTGAATAACTTTTGTAGAGGGCATGACTCCGAGTCGGAAGATTGTGAGCAATCAATAGTCCTACGAGGAAGTAAGGACGATAATGAGAACGAGAAATTAATAAATTTTTGAATAACAAATTAGATTAAAAATCCAAGACAATCTCTATACTACAAAATCATAATATCTATAAATTCATGACACCACTTAACTTGCAGCCTGGATCGGTCGTATCATCCTTGCGGTTGAGGAAGACATCCACTGAAGGGAAGTGAGAAGTGGATTGAGGTCAAACTGATGGATACCCTCACAAAAATTAGGGGTCCCATCATTAGATCGGTATAAGCAGTTCACTAACAGTGTTTACCAAAAGAAATATAAGGAATTATTAAAGTTGAAATGATTAAAACATACAAAGATTCTACACTACCAAAATTATACAAAATTGTAGGACCATTTCAACCAGGAGACTTCTCCCTTGTCCCGGAAATAATTTATTCTTAAACGACCGATGATAATAGACATCAAGAGTCAATAGGGTTTCGGGATGCTGTGAAACCCTGTCGAAAAAGATAAGATGAAAACTCTTTTATGTTTCCTAAACAACCAAGTATCATTAGATGAGTATGGGGTAAACTCTCGGGATTTTTCCTTTAAATATTTTGTAGGCTAATAATGCATAGTGAAGACAACAACATCCTTAGACGCATTGAGTCTCAGTTAGGAAAACCCTGTGGAGACCTCTAATCTGTACAAATGATAAAGGAAAAATACCTTTCTATAAGACTGCAGTGAATAACCCAAAATAAGGGAAGTCGGGGTGAAATATAAAGGTTCAACGCAATGAAATGCAATCTGTCCCTCCAGAAGTTACAGTGGGATGTCTACCCATAGAGAATGACTGTTTACACAAATGGAGAATCGAATTTACCACCCTCGACGAAGAACCCTCGGAGAATTAATTTTAAACACAGAGACACCACTATGGCCATGATGTTATCCTACAGAGAACCTTCTAAGATTAACTGCTTCGGGGTTCGAAAAGAAAGTCTTCGTTTACATATTAGATGGAGGCTGGAAGGAAAAGATAAAATCATGAAGTGACATAGACTTTTTCAATCGAATTCTATGTTTATTATAGTAGACTAAGCTCCTACATAAGAGCCTATACAAAAGAGATAAGAAATATTTCAAAAAAAAAAACCTCAATGCATAGGAGGATACAGGTAGAATCTTCGTATCCTTACCAGACAGGGTAACTACATAGGACCAAGGAAAATAACCAGCATAGAGGAATGCTTACCTTTCAAAGACTCCAAACAATGTTCTCTAAAGGAACTCCTGACATCGACACAAGTTCCAGCTTCTCTATGGTTGGCCATTTCATTCGGCTGAAGAGTAACAGAGGTCGTTTGGCCAAGTTCTGCATATACACAAGGATAGGAATTGACAAAAAACAAAACTGGAAAAACCCCTAATGAGCCGAGTAATGGACAAGTAAAGAATCCATGCCGAGGCCATGTGACCGAATTGAGGTGGATAGAGCATAGTGGGCATGGAGGCTGAGCATTAATCCCAGGAGTACCGCAGGTAGAGAGTTTAAAACTTGACAGTACGCTCCTGCCACCTTACTTAATTCTCAGTTAAGGAGAAGAATGGGTGCATACCAGTTAGGTTTAGAGCACGCTCCTTTGGATGTTCTGGTTAGGTTCTAACATTTAACTGTAGCCTAGTAACTACTTGAATACTGTTAGTTAACATGTGGCCATTCGAATAGTAACCATGTCCCATGTGTTAACCACTTTGGTCAGAGTTCTAATGCTTTATAAACATACACCACAATGTTAACACATGTTCAGGGTGTTGTGTTATATGATGTAATTTGTGCAATAGGAAAAGAGTTATATAGTTTACAAAGGGAAAATAAAAACACCTTGTATTCTAGAATCAGGACCAAAGAAATTTAAGCCTTGAATAATAGTTTTCATCCCACTCGTATGGAGAGTAGAGTTGACAGGTCCTACTAGTTAGGTGTACCTAGACAAGAAGCAGCAGACCTAGTTATGGATGCCAAGAGGATAGTGTAACCTCTACACCATGATGTTATGATTGAAGTGATGAAGTTATGTATGAAGTTGTGATTGTTAGAAGTCTTATTCTCATCTTAAATTCAATGATAATATTTAGCGACCTTATAAAAGAAAAAAAAAATATTATCGCAAAATATGGGAAACATTATAGGTGCACCTGATGGGCCTTCTCCCTGCTCTCCATGTAATTTTGTGCTGCCAATTTCAAGAATTTTATTGCGTCAGACACGTCATGGTCATAGTATTTGAAGCCATTGACTCCTTCTACCATTTCTTCATCATCCTTCATACCTTCGAGGATTTTTGACATTACTATTTCTAGTTTAGCCTGTGTGCGTTGCACACCCTGCACACTGCTTTGTTCTCGTGCCTTATTTTTCCCTTGTGGGGGCGATACCCCAGTTGTTGGTATATCCTGGCACCTCGTCTCTATTTTTCTTCTAGTTCTAGGCCTTGTTGAGTCAAACTCGTGGCCTGTTCTTCTTGCTGCATCCATTTTCCCCTGGACGCATCAGATTCTGTTCTTTCAGCATCCTCCTCCAGTTGCTTGACCTTCTGTGCGGGGTTTTTCTCCTCCTCTACATGCATCGTGGTGTGATCATACTCTAGTGTGTGTATTTCATCCACATCCACAACTTTTGGCACTTGTGTGTTCCGTTTTGTGGCCCTCGGGTACTACTCCACGTGATTCATTCGGTTATGCTCGACGCTCAAAATATCGATGGTGACATGTTGATGAAATTCAGACTGCAGACTTCTAAATATCCAGGTGCTATCATAAATTCTCCCTCTCTTTCTTTTCCACTTGGCTCTACATTCTACTCTTTAGAAAATAATACACTGAGTTGTTTCCCCCCCTTTTTGCGACTTTATAGTGGGACAGAGAAGTGACAACTATGTTGCACTGATAGTTGTCATGTTTTCACTTTTTTATGTGTTTCCTGTGCGTTGTGCGTTTCTACCCATTAACCGCTCTCCTGAGCGCAATGTTTTCAATCACTGGTTTTCTTGCAGCACATTATTTATTCTACCAGTTTTATTCTATCAAAACCTTCCATGCTCGCTGATCTGTTTGTGGTTTTATCCCCTTTTTAATTTTTATGTCTTTTCTTCTTTTTCTCCTTTTTATTTATTTTACTTTATCTCTCTTAACTTATACTATAATAAACCATGTACATATTTTCTTACTGCATTGTAACTTTCTAAGTACTAGGAGGTCGATTGTCCTTGTACAACTTAAATCGACTCCCATTGATCATTCCTTTCAATTATGTGCCTCCCAAATGTTTCAACTATAAATATCCCCCATCTGTGACAGTATTCACTTCGTATGGTTCAACCAATGCATTCAAAATTTCCCTGGATGCTGAAGAAATTTACTGTCAGATACCAAGACTAGGTCTCCCTCCTTGAAAATATTCCTCTTGATATGTCTGTCATGCCAATATTTATCTCTTTCTTTCTGTACTTCTTGGTGAAATCCTACTAGAATCCTATCTTCTTCCATCTCCATCAACTGATTTAGCCTATCTTTTATCACGCCTTGTTCTATCATGTTGGTAATTATTGCGACGCGTAGACTGGGTACCAGGAATTCTAACTGTACCACTACTTCTTGTCCATACACTAACCTGAATGGTGTCTGTCCTGTCAATTTTTTGCATGTAGTCCTATATGCCCATAATATTGTCGGTATCTTCAAGTCCCAATCATCCCTATTAACATTGCAGATTTTTGTCAAGGCATTATCTAGGATCTTATTAAAGGCTTCCACTGTTCCATTTTCTTGAGGGTGGTATGGTGTACTCTCCTAATGGTACACTTCAAATTCCCCAGTCATAGCCTTAATAGTACTATTGATAAAGTGAGTACCTTCATCACTCATCAAAATCCTTGGGAATCCAAATATAGTGATCACTTTCTCAAACAGGAAATGTGTTGTTGTATCGACGCTACAATATTTTACTGGTGTTGCTTATGCCCATCTTGTTAAGTATTCTATCACATGAATGATATACCTTGCTCCTGACCTTTTTGTTGGTGGGTTAATTGGTCCCACAAAGTCTATTTCCCATTTTTCAAATACTCGCAAGGTTACTTGTGGCCTTAGGGGAATCTCGTCCCTTCTATTAGGTTTACCAACCCTTTGACATACATCACATCACTGGAAATAATCCTTAGAATATTTGTGAATGGTCGACCACCATAGTCCCAGGTGCAACACCTTCTGCATGATAGATTTTCCTGCATAATGTCCTCCAGCTATTCCCTAATCAGCCTCTGCCAAGATTCTATGTTTTTCATGTTCTAAGACACATCTTCTCAGAATGTTTTCTGCGCCCATATTGTATAAGTGTCCTACAATCAATTGATAGTCTGCAGCTCTGACTACCATATTTTTCTTCTTCACAGTGTTAAAATCTTGTGGCACAGTCCCTGTACTTAAGTATTCAATGATGTCAATAAAATATCCATCATCTACTTGGACTGAAAATAGTTGTGCATCAGGGAAGTTGTCCTCTAAATTTGTACGTTCCTCTCCATTGGTGATTCTTGACAAGTGATCAAGTCCTGAATTCAACTTCCCTGGTTTGACTATCACTTCAAAATCAAATTCTTGAAACAACAGTAACCATCTACAGATCCACCCCACCGACACTGGCTTGTTGACTAGGTATTTGAGGGTTGAATGGTCTGTAAAAATTTTAAAGTGTTTTCCAAGTAAATAGTATCTGAAATTCTGAAGTGCATATACCATTGCTAATCCTTCTCTTTCTGTAGTATTGTAATTTTGATCTGACTCTGATATTTTTCTTCTTGCAAATGCTATAGGATGGTCCAATTCCCCTTGTCATGGCTGCACCAGAATAGCTCCAAGTGCTATGGCTGATGCATCCACATGCACATGAAATGTGTTTTCCCAATATGGGAATACTAGAATAGGTGATGTTACCATATTCTCTTTCAAGGTGTCTAAACCTTGTTGACAATCCTCATTCCACTAGAATTGAGTATCCTTCTTTAAAAGTTTCTCCATTGGCATAGTGATCCGCGCATACCCTTTTATACATTTTTTGTAGTAGTCAGTATGTCCCAATGTTTCTCTTAAATGACGCACTAATTTTGGTGGTGGTACATTAACAATGACTGCAATCTTTGCATGATCCACCAATATCCCTTGTTTACAGACTATATGTCCCAACAATATTCCAAAAGGTGTGCCAAAAATGCACTTCTTGATATTCAATGATATCTGACATTGCCTACATATTTCCAACATCAGCCTTAACACCTCTACATGATATTTCAATAGATTGTAGACTATCCAATCATCCAGATACACTTCCAAAAACTGATGTATGAACTCCTTGAAATCGGCTATTACTACCCTTGAAAACATAGTTGGTGAATTATTCAGGCCAAAAGGAATGACTGTATACTGGTAGGAGCCCCATTCTATTGCAAAAGTAGTCTTGTACCTGTCTTCTAGAGATATCTTGATCTGATGGTAACCTGAGAATCCATCTGTAAATGAGTATGCTTCTTGGCCTCCCACATTTTCTAATACCTCATCTGTGAAAGGGGTGGGAAAATGGTCATGTAGGCAAGCATCATTCAATTTACTCAAATCCACACAAATCCTTGTCCCTCCTTGTTTATTTTCCTTCACTACCATAGGGCTTATCCATTATGATTCTTCTACTAGTTCTATGATACCAACTTCCAACATTCTGTCAATTTCTGCTTTCACTTTATGCTTATATAATCGATTTAGTCTATAAGATAGTTGTATGACAGATCTAGCCTCAAGTTTGAGAGGTATATTAATCTCTCCTGTCTCTCCTGCTATGCCTTTTATATTTGTAAAGGTTGTTAGGAACATGTCACTGTACTCACACAATAACTTTGTTATTCTTTCTACTATTTGTTCATCCCAGTAATATCCAATGCTGGCCATTTTGGGATTATCAGTTGTCCCAATGTTGACTTTCTTCACCTTGACTGGCACAACAAATACTTTTGATTCCAAGGATGGCCTTCCACCTCTCTTTATCCTTCAATTTTTGTAATTTGGATATTTCACGGGTCATCTTCATCTGGTGCTTCTTCCAACACATGATAGCATGACCATAGTTCATTCATGGTCTATCTATTTTTTTGTTGGTATTCTATGATGAGTTCCACCTCTGGTTCTTGGATGAATATTACCCCTCTTATCCACTTGAGTGCTAAATCCATGTTGGGGTTCTCATGTCCAAATGAGAAGGTTACCACAAACTTCTTCTGCAATGTTGTCCATTCTGCAGTGCCTCTGCACAGTTCCTGGTTTGCATACCAGTTTTCTGGAATTCCTTCTAGTGTATGAATAAATTGATGAGGCCATTCTTCTAGTGGTGTCATCATCCATAGTGTTCTTCACTTCTCCAACTGTTCCACTGGTGACCCCTGTCCATCATATATCTATGTCATTCTACTCTTCTTCTCTGCGTCGAATCTGATGCACAGTAATCGTTTGCATTGATACCAGTCCTTAACTGTTTCCTTGTGCTCACCCCACCATCTTGCAGGTGTTTCCTTAAGTGATATGTCTGGGATTATTTTCTAACACCTCATCTTCTTATCTTGTTAGGAATTATTCTAAATCGTTGATGCCATGGAAACTGGTAAGTTCTATGATTTCTGTACCCACCCATCTTACTGCATAGTCTATTCTTACACACCTTATTGTGGACACTTCATGTAATATCTGTTGCCAATTATCCAACCATGTATCTGATTTTGAGGCACATGATGTGATGATTCTCCAGCTGAGTACTCCATATGTAATTGAGTTAACATAATCTTCTGAGCGTGCAGTGGTTCTGTACAACTAGTTTATCTCTTCTAAATCTAGACAAGTTGGTTCTATAAACCTTTCTCCTTCTGAAGGGTCTAATGGTGCAACAACTCTATATTCTCTTGAATCAGATGTCATCTTTCTTATCTTTAAATTGATTATGGCATGGTTATCAAATTTCCAATAGAGTCCAAGAAATCCTGGATAAGGTGTTGTGCCATCTACTATTTCTATGACTTCAAAGTCTGCCTTAGTGTGCACTCCATATAAGTCAACTGTGACTCCTTTAAGCCTTCCAATTGGTAGGACTCTGTGTTGGTTTGCTAGCTTCAACTGAACATGTGAATATCCTAATGTGGGCTCTCCAATACATTACCATGTATTCTTGGGTAACACATTTACTTTGGAGCCTAAATCTAGTATAATATTCACCATGTTGAAATCTCCAATGTTGGCATTCAGTCTGAATTCTCTGCTTGTCCTCCTCCTTGTATGCAAATGATTACACGTTTTCTACTCTAGCTTCCCCTCTACCTATTTGTTACATATTTATACCATATTTTGTAATACTTTAACATATGATGGATCATTTAGTAGTTTAACACAGGATTGCAAAAAATCCTTTATGGTACTTACTTGTATGAAAGGTTGTGCTTCATTAGTGTGATCTAGCGATGAAGGCATCTCGTACATTGGTATGTCCTGAGTATGTTGCGTATTTTATGTAGATGCAATATATGGCTTCAAGAATTATTGTCTGTATTTCTTGAATGTCTCCTTTTCGTTCTGCGCATCAAACTACTTCTATGGTTCACAATTCTTCTTCACCCATTGGTGTTGTGTTGGATCTTGTCTTACTATGTCAGGTCCTATTTTATCTCCTACATGCATGACTATGTTGATATTTCTTCCATCCTCTCTAGCTTATGTAGATATCCACTGTACATTTTGATTTTTTTGGTTCCTCTTATCCTGAATATTCCCCCATAGTGTTGGAAAATCTTCTGTGTCATGATCTGATGTGCGACAATACATAAATGTCGTAGGTGGAAGTGGATAGTCTCATGCATAGTATCATGGTTGTTGACAGTTATTACATACCACTGGTCCTATGCCTCTTCCAAATCCTCCTCTACCTCATCCTCCACCCCTGTTGACAACTCGATCTCCCTGTGGTGCATTGTACTGAGGCACTTGATTATACTGTGTGGGATTATACTGTGGTTGCGCAGTATTGTATTGCGACTATGGAGTGTTATATTGCTACTGTGTAATGTTATACTACTACTGCATAGTGTTATATGGGGTTGGTACTTCGTTAATCTATGGGCTATGGTACAACTTGCTCTGTCATCATTTATACCTGCACCCTATAGGTGTCTGATGTTATTTCCCTCATCAGATCCATTGTCTTGCAATATTTTTCATTGTGTCCCATTGACTTGAAAAAGTTGTAGTATGAAAGCTTAGGCACTGTCTGGTATTTATGCATCATTGGAAAATATTATGGATCATGCCCCTGTGTCTTACAGATCTCACACCATAGTCCTCCTGTTGACAAAGGGTTTGGAAGTCATGTTGTCATGTACTGTTCGAAAGCTGGGCATTCATTCTTGTGGTGTCCTTCTATCCTACATGTGGTACACCAAACAACTTCTATTTTGTCCTTACCCCTGTTCTGGTTTAATTGAAATTTTGTATTCTTCAGATCCTCCTTCAACTCCTCTATTGCTGGATGTATCTTCTGGTATTGGTTCTCTTCCAGTTGTAAGGATGCCTGCAAAGCCTCTACTCAAGTTTGAAAATTTTGTTGTCTCAAAGGGTATTTCAAGTGTGGTAGCAGTGAATTCACAAATAGATGTATATGTTGCCTATATTTCATGACATACTTCATCTTTCCCTTCAATCTTTTGAATCTCTGGTCAATCTCCCAAACAGATTCTCCTGGTTTCTGTCTGATCTCTATCATCTCATTCATGTACTGATCCTCTCAAATAGTATTATGGAATTCATTTATCAATAGGTTCTTAATATCTGCAATCGTCCTTGTTGTTCTTGGTGGGATGTTTACAACCAAGTTCATGTACCAATCTAGTGCACAGTCTCTTAGCGTAATAGCTAGCTGCGCAAGTTTTGTATCCTCATCTATGATCTATTTTTCTTCCGAGATCTTCTCACAGATAAACAAATTCTTATCAGGGTCCTCAGATGCCTCTCCTTTGAATTCTGGTAACTTGATGGTGGGATCATGTCCTTCCATCCTGAATGATGAACTAATACCTCCGCGCGGTGTATATTCTTGACTACTACTTCCTAAAATAACTCCTCTAGTTGTTGCTCCTTGACTAGATGTACTTCTTGCTGTCTTTCTTCCACTAAAATTTAGTTGTCTAATTGGTGGTGTTCTTATTGGTGTATTAGTCACACATGGGTTTATGGGTTCCACACTGACACTGACATGGATGGGAGTTTTGCTTTTGGTTCCTGCCCTTGGACCACATGTATTCCTTTCATATGTTTTGTGCAATATTTCCTCAATCTTCTCCACAACACAAATATCCTCTACATCTTCTTCATCACTTGCCCATCCCTCTCTCTCAACTATGGCTCTCTTCTTCTTATTCATCTTATATTGGTAGGGTGCTCCACTGCACGTATTTCCAGTTGTTGCCATTATCTGCTTGATCTTATCTTCCTCCATCACGATCAGGTCCATGGATTCCTTCTTGTCCTTATCCATTTCTCCTTCCATCCTTCCAACTCTAGTCAGTGCTTCCCCCCTTCCCCCATCCATGCAGGGAAGTTTAGTTGTCTGATTCCATTTTCATTACTCCTTTGTTATACAGTAAAATATTGATGGATGTATACAATGATATGATATACCTACCTCTGGTTACCTTCAGTAACTCTTGCTCTACTGCATTGTAAGACTTTGCGATATCTACTGCAAATTCTATGATAAAGCCTGCGACAATACTGTCTAGCTAGAAATCCACCGCACGCGTGAATTTGTTGTCTACTTATTGTAACTATACGATCTCTACAGGGTCCCACTCAATATGTGTGATCTGATTTGTGGAATGATTATCTTTCAAACTCAACAACCACTCCTGCAATACATGCGGGAAATCGCAGAAAAACACCTCATGCAGGTTGCTAAACACGTATTTGTCCAGATATTTGTGCAGTGTTAACTTTGGGTTTCTGTTATCTTTATGCACAAATTTCATCTCCTTTGTTTTCAACCAGCTTTTGATCTCATCGTTCATTAGGTTCCATGGTCTAAACATCCCCCTCTATTTTTTCATTTTCTGTGCGATTCTTTCGCGGATCCCTCTCACTCAATCCCATGCAGTTTCAGCCGACAACTGAACCATATTTTGGTTACTTCTCTCTTGCTACCAATATTGGGTTGACCCACGTTCAGATCTACTATGGTTTCCAACAAAACCATCTAAAACTATCATCCCCCCTGGAATACTAGAAGGCAACCCAATACACGGGGTGCACTACGCAGTCTCACCTGAGATAGTTCTATGGGTGGATGCAACGCTCATGTGCTTGCAGCCTAGGAATGAGTGGGGATCTGGAATTGAACCTTGTGATATTTATTTATTTATTTTAACATCCATCTATGCTAAGTACTCTATCATTCTTATTCATGCATGTAAAACAATAAAATATAGCTACCTCATCAAACATTCATCTAAGATATAATCATTAACAACAAATATATATCAATGAATCATTCACATAGCACATAATCTACCATGGTTCACCCCCTCCTGGGATACTTCCACAAAGATCTATCTCTTGGGTGCTTTTATTATTGTTTTGTCACCTATGGTGCCGCGCACATTACAATTCTCCCTCAGTTGGATCAAGATCTTTAATGAGGCAAACTAGATCACACCAGGCTCCTCAGCCTGTGATATAAACCTCAAGATCTACCTTCTTTTATTTCCTCAGCTCAACATCTTACAAAAAAACCTCAGATTTTACATTCATTCTTACATTTTGGAATTCAAATCACACCAAACCCTATCCAACTCTTCAAATCCCAACCTAGACCTCCTAGGTACCTCTTTATACTTATTTTTGGCTTATCAGCCATTACATCCTCTTACCAAAACTCCAACCCTATCATGGTTCGATCTTCTTGCATGTGTGCCTCGCATGCTTTCCTCCTTTGCATGCACTTTACTTTTCACGTGTTTCTTTTCCTGCCAGCTGTATTTTCCTTATTTGCGTTTTATTCTCCAAAATTAGCCTTTTCCCCAAAAT
>JASDQU010589648.1:0-23859 GCA_032191745.1 Picea mariana
ACAGAATTATAAGTGTAGTTAAGTGAGTTAAGATCAGTTGTACTAGTTGTAACTAAACTTACGGATGGGCTTCAAAATGGGGTGACAATAGTTCCACAAGAGACATGAGGACCCGACGGTCAAATTGTATGTGTTGGAAATTTTAAGTGCAAAATGTGTAACATGGAAGAGGGGATGATCTAAAATTTGTGTAACATGGAAGAGGGTATTATGTGAGATCCTGTTTGTAAATTTGTATATCGCGGAGGTTAGGGTGTTGTTTACAGGTCATGGAACAATGGAAGTGCAGTCTAGAGCCCGCCTACCCAGGAATATGCGGTTGGAGAAGTGGCTAGGTATGGAATGGGAAAGCGGTCGATCAGAGTCACGATATAAAACCATGGGTGCAAATGTGAACTCGTGAGTCCGCCAACCCGCGCAGCCAGACATTTTCAGAAAAACGACTAAGTTACGAGAAAGATAAAGTACAAGGAAAAGAGAAACGAGAATTTGGTTAACTATAGAAGAGGGAAAAGAAGGGCTAATATATTCACATCTGTAATAGATATCCCATTTCCCGACAAGATCTTTTCTGCATGTTTCTAGAGAAGTTATATACCTATTGCATATACTTGGAAAGAAGTGTGAAGGTGGTGGGCACATAAAACAATGACTAGGAATTGGAAATTGTCTGAACCTACCAACCCAAGGATCCGTGAAAGAGATTGAAAGAAATGGCCAAGGGTGGAAAGCGATCGAACGAGCTTCAAAATAGGGTGATAAGGGTTCCCGAGGAGACGTGAGGCCCTGACGGTCAAATTGTATATATCATAACTTTTGAGTGCAAACTGTGTAAGATGGAAGAGGGGATGATGTAGGAGTCCATAAGTCAATTTGTATATCGCGGAAGCCGGGGGGCTGTTTCCAGGTCAAGGAACACTAGAAGTGCAGTCTGCCTATCCGGGAACCTGCAAGAGAAAAATTCAGGTAAGTATGGAATTGGAGGCGCGAAAGAGATTCCAAGAAATGGCGAAATATGGAAAGTGGATGCACGAGCTTCAAAATGGGGTGACAATAGTTCCCCAGGAGACATGAGGACCCGAAGGTCAAATTGCAGGTCTCATAACTTTTGAGTGCAAACTGTGTATCATAGAAGAGGGTATGATGTGGGAGTACGACAATGAATTTGTATATCATAGAGTTCTAGGTGTTGTTTGCAGGTCACAGAACAATGGAAGTGCAATATAGAGCCCACTTTCCTGGGAATCCGTGGTCTGAAAAGTGGCTAGGCATGGAATGGGTAGCGGTTGGTCAGAGTCACGATATAAAAGAAAGAGTGAAAATGTGAACTTGTGAGTCCACCAATGCGCACATTGAGACATTTTCGGAAAAACGAATAACTAACCATAAAGAGAAAGTAGAGGGGAGAAAGAAACAAGAATTTGGTTAAGTATAGAAGAGGGAAAAGAAGGGCCAATATATTCAAATCTGTAATAGATATTCCATTTCCTAGCAAGATATTTTCTGTATGTTTCTGGAGAAGTCGTATACTTATTGCATATACTTGGAAAGAAGTATGAAGGTGGTGGGCACAGAAAACAATGACTAGAAATTGTAAATTTCCTGAACAAGCCAACCCAACGATCCACAAAAGAGATATCAAGAAATGGTCAAGTGTGGAAAGTGGTTGGATGATCTTCAAAATAGGGTGACAAGGGTTCCCGAGGAGACGTAAGGCCCCGAAAATCAAATTGTATGTATCATAACATTTCAGTGAAAAATGTGTAACACAAAAGAGGGGATGATGTGGGAGTCCAGAAGTAAATTTGCATATCGCAGAAGCCAGAGTGTTGTTTGTAGGTCACAAAACAATGGAAGTGCAATTTAGAGAAAGGGGAAGCCCTCGATCAGAATCGCAATATAAAAGCATGAATGAAACTGTGAACGTGGGAATCCACCAACCCACGCAGCAAGACATTTTCAGAAAAAAAATGACTAAGTAACCAGAAAGAGAAACTACTGGGGATAAAAGAGTGGGAAAATAGAAAGGCGAAGGGAAATTTTCGTAAGCGGGAATTGGTTTCAAATAAGCACCATTGTTGCAAAACCATCATTTTCTAGTCCAATCTTTTATCCACTTATTCATTTTCTATTGTGCTTGTACCATTAAAAAGGGTGTGAGCAAATGCTTTGTTGAAGATTAGTTTTTATTGCAACTTGTGGGAGTAATTGTGTTCTTGATACATTCTTCCATGACTTTAACATATTAACTTAAGTATTAAACTTCTTTAATGATGGGTTGTTAGCATTAAAGCTTAATAATTGCATGTATATAAACAACATTGATGATCTTGAATTTTAATATTGTAGTTGATTTCATAGTCCCATTTGACTACAACCACCATATATCAGTTTTTTTTTTTATTTGCGAACAAGAAATTTGGTAATTTCATTAATAAAGTAAAAAATTCTCAAATAGAGGCCAGGGGATGGACAACTAATAAAATGTTTCCTTTCGGACTAAAGGAATCACGAAAGAGAAAGGGAAATAAGAAATCGTTTGCTTAGCAAGGTTGAGATGAAAACAAAATTTCTATGGTGGGGCACGGGATGTCGCATTGTGATTTGGTCTTGCTATGTTCTATCTGCATTACTAATAGAATTGAATGTTGGTTTGAAACTGTCTGAAATTCATTTTTGTTTCCGTAAAAGCTTGATGGGATCGACACAATGCATTGTCATATAATTGTTAAATGCTCCATATTAGATCGAATTACTTGAGCCAATACAATTTTGAATAACTACGAGACTATCAAATCATGCCAATAAGAAGAGGTGTTAAATTCAGTAAAGAAGCAACAACCAAGATTCCAAGGAATTTTTTAAATAGTAAATCCATTAAAAAAAAAAAGAATATTGGGCAATTTATATATATCCATAGAAATTAAAACGAGTTCTTTGCACCAAAACATTGAACATATTTGCCATAAACACAGGCACAAGACCTGCAACATCCAGGAGCCATCGAGATGCTCTTCAACATGCATACAAAAATGATTACCATGCTTTTTTTAAGGAAATCCTTGCAGTATTCTTTTTGGGAGGTCAATGTTCACTGCCCCAATCTCAATATCTTGTGGAATACCTGAGGCGAAAAAGAAATAGGAGAGTGGTTCCATAGTGGAATAAATCCTTGGCTTGAAGAAGATGAACAACACTCCTACTTCTGATGCTGGCATCACTCCAACATTGCACTCCAGCAAGAAATAAACATAGAATTTTTCAAACGCAGGACATAAGAACCCATCTTCGTGATAAAATTGATAGTTCTCACAAGCTTTCGGTCAGGAAGAAGATGAAAAACGTTGCAGGGAAAACAGAAGAGCTCGAAACTGAAAGTTAGGACATACCAAGAAACTACCTCCTCATAGTCGAAGACTTCAGGGACATAGGTTGCATGAGCAATTCCAGAGGCCCAAATTAGTCCATTCTGGGTGGAAGGAGATGAGTAGTAGGAATATGCCTTGCACCAGTGGGAGTTCTAGTTCTCATCCCCTAAGATGTTAATTGTATATCCAGAGAACATGAGAGTGGTCCTAGAATTGAATAATGTTTTGGCTTGAAATATATCTCTGGGAGCATCAATAGACCATTTCCTTAAAATGAAAGACTTCCGCCTAGAACAGACTAATTTTTACCTCTAGAATTCCTACTTTCGAGTTGCAAAGCAGATATTGCGTTCAATGTCGATTTATTTTCTGAAACCCCTTCTTTTGGTCTTGTCAAGGTTTCCATCGTCGAGCCAGGAAGTGCCACCCGTTATGGTTGATTTCAATTTGGGTGCAAGAGTGGGAACAACGTCTTCATTGCCATCTTCCATTGGTGTATCATCGTCCATCAGATCATCTTCTCCTAGATCAAAATCGATCACATAAACCTCTATGCCATCCATCAATGCAAGCGGGAAGGTTGTCTGAGCAGGCAGGGTTGCATTGGAATTCTTTGGCTTAAAATATATCTCTCGGTGCACCAAGGGACCCTATTTTTTTCTCCTGGGCAGAGGGAGATGAGTAGTAAGAATATGCTCTGGAATACTAGAACCTCTGGTCATCATGCCTGATGGTGTTTACTATATCTAGATAGAACTATTGTGGAACTGCTGCCATAAGTTAACGAGAGTTTTCATTTTCTCCAGATGATGTTTGAAATGAAAATTCATAAGGGATAATATAACCCTCCGCAAATCTTGGTTTAATGTGTATCAATGGTAGATCTCCTTGAGCCTTTCACTGATCAATGACAATCTCCATGGTTTGTGTGTAATGAGTTGTTACCATCAAAGATTACTAATTGCATATTTAGAAAAAAGTGCGAAGGTGGAGGTGATGACGAAGAGCGATTAAGGATTAGAGATTTCGCAAAGGCGCCAACCTGACGATGCATGAAAGAGATTGCATCATGCTTGAAATGAATACTTGGAAAGGATAACACTCTTCTCCACAAATCTTGGTTTAATTCGTATTAATGACAAATGTTCTCTGACCTTTCAGACATTAATGACAATATTAACGATTCAATCACGATGAGCTCTTAGCATTAAATATTAATAATTGCATATCTAGAAATAAGTGCGAACATGGAAAAGATGGCGAAGAGCGATCAAGCATTGTACATTTCGTCCACCCGCCAACCCGCGAAAGAGATTCCAAGAAATGGCCAAGTATGGAAAGTAGTCAGAAAGACGGGCTTCAAAATAGGGTCACAAGATATACTCAAGTGACAAGAGGGGCCGATGGTCAAATTGTATGTCTCTGAACTTTTGACTGCAGAATGTGTAACATAGAACAAGGTACAATGACAGATTTCAACGGTCAATTTCTATATCATGAAATTTCGGGTGTTGTTTGTAGGTAGCGGAACAATGGAAGTGCAATGTTGAGCAAGTCTGGCCAGGAACCGATGATGGGCTTGAAAATAGGGCCACAAGTTCTACTCAAGAGACATGAGGGCCCAATGGTCAAATTGTATCTATCCCAACTTTTGATTGCAAAATGCATAACATGGAACAAGAGACAATGATGGATTTCGACAGTCAATTTGTATATTACGGAACTTTGGGTGTTGTATATAAAAGCATGAGACATTCAGAAAAAAGACACATTTCGAAAAAGGACCAAGTAACCAGAAAGGGAAAGAAAATGAGAAAAAGGGGAATTTGGTTGCTAATTTGTAGATCGGGGAAGTTTGAGTGTTGTTTGCAGGTTGCAGAACAATGAAAACACAATGTTGAACCTGCCTATCCAGGAACCTGCGATCTAACAAATTTGCTAAATATGAAACGGGGAAGCGGTCGGTCAGACTCATGATATAAAAGTATCGGTGGAAATCTAAAGATGTGAATCTGCCAACTCCCACACCTAGACATTTTTCGAAAAATGACTGAGTAACCAAAAAGGGAAAGCAGAGGGAAAAAATAAAGGGGATGGGAATTTTTGGAAGCGAGAATTGGTGTAAGAATGCCCCATTGATGGTCTTAACAATAAATATGAAGTGCATTAAACATGTCAATAGGTTCTTCAATCAAGGAATAGATAAAGTGATCCATGCTTATAGTTTCCAGGATGTGTTTGTATAAGAGAAGCATCGAAAATCCACAAGACAATCAATTTTGGGATGTTTAAGTAAAGTTATTGTACTGTCAACTTCACCACAAGTATACCGGCAATGAATTTTAATTTTAATGTCATGTCGTTGATATGATAGTTCCATTGGACTTCACATAGTATATATCCTTTCTTATTTCAAAATATTCCTGGGGATGAATTTTTCTAAGTTCATCGATCAAGGAAAAGTGCTAAAACGAGCCACATACTACATTTGCGTCAGAGATCTTATATTAAAAGGCAAAGCATGTCCTGTATATTCTTTAAGATCATAGAAAAAATGGCAAGATTCTGAATGTATCATTAATTTTCTAGAATGAAGCATACAACCAAGAACCAAGTAAACACCAAATGTATTGAAAGTCGAGGCACAGGGAAACACATGAACATAGAAGGTGCCAAGTGAGATCCCAAAAGGTTCCATAGAGTAGTAGACATCGACCTTTTCATCAAACAATTTGATATATAAAAAAAACATGTGGCTTTGGTATTCTCTTACATCTGGTATATGTTCCCATGAGAAAATAACTGGGGCCATGGGATATGAACAAAATTCTAGCAAACACAAGACAACACAAAACCAGCGGAGCTTCGCCATTGTACCCTAGCTATAACCAAACTCCAAAATGGGGAACAAGAAACTTGTCGATTACTATTTGACCATGAAGCAAGATCACTATGGGCATTTTCTTCTAGTAGTGCCATGTTCTATCACTACCAGTTTTAACAATGCCAAATTTATAATATTATTGGAAATGCCTGATGGTTTTGCCCAGATGAGAAAGCTATTTCGACGGTTCAAAGGATGGGCCTGAGTTATTTATAGTTGGATACTTTGTATGGGGTTTGTCCTCATGCTTACCATTTTTGGACTGAACAATCTTATGCGCTTGTACATCACCAATAACTGCACCTGCCTGTTTGAATTCCAATGCTTGAACTCCCCAATCTCTATAGCGAGTTTTGAAGATCTCAAGCTCATGTTTCAATCCATACTGAGCCCTTTTTTTTCAATTAGGGCATCGAGAAAATGCAGATACCATACCATAAATGTATAGTTGGAGATCATCTTTTTTTATTTTATTTGGCTACCCAAAAAAATGCAGAAATCCTATCATGGCTATATAGTTGGAAAACATTTATCCAATTTGGGCACCCAAAAAGGTGCAGACTCCAACAAATCCACAACGATCCACCATTTTTTTTTTCATTTGGACAACCCAACAAATATGCAAAATTCTTATTGGGAGATGCAAAAAAACATGAAAATAACAACATCAATTTCATTTGTAGTTAGATTCTCTTTGTTGTTTCAAGTGCACAAAAAGAGACAAAATCTCTAGAAAGAAACTTTTACAACCATATATTTAAACTCCAAAGAACTCGAGTCCGACAAACATTCATCTAGGTGTTGAAGAAAAAATACAGACACACATGAGATTATTTTGTTTCCTGCCAAAGCTTGATATGATTTTTATTTTTTTTCCAGCCAATATGCAATATGTCATTGTCCTCATTTAAGGTAAATTTGCAATGTATCTGAAAGTCGCGTAGCATGTAGGCATTGTTTTCCTTTTTTTGTAGGTATGCTTCATATAACAACTCTACTAACCTAGGAAGCACATCTTGTAATAGAGGCTCTCTAATTTTACAATGTACGATTGTGTTGCCCACGGTTCAGATGGCAACATTGAGGCAATGTCTATATATGTAAGGTCATTTTTTACTGCATCGTAGACAATCAATTGTATCATCACTTATGAAAGCAGAAGCAGAAGAAGGAGAGTTGCATTTGGCACATACATGCTCAAAGGGGGTCGAGTACGCATTCACTGCAATCAAAACACCCTCAACCTGGGCACGTGAGCATATTAGTTAATATATTGAACAATATAATATAAAACTGCACAACAAAAAAAAGAAAAACTGCAGAAAATTGGTGAAGGCTATTTGTATGAGAAAAGTGAGGATGAAATTGTAGATGTATATGCACAAAAATTGTAGAGCTAGTTAGTTTCTTGAGATCCTATACTATGTCTGTTCACAATTATGTTACAAATGTTGCTTGGGTTGTGCGAAAGATCCTTTCTTTAACATCTCTTTTCTTTGTTATATTTTTGAAGAGAATAAGTGGAAATTGGCCTTTATGCAATTGTTGTTCCATTGAGGAAAACAAATTTGAATAGGTGTCGAACAATTGCAGCTGCAACATGGAACAATGCAATAGTTGTGTAACATAACTGAGATACATGGACATTTGAAAGTAAAGGAGAAAATTGGATATAGAGAACGATACCATTTCCTTGTCATTGTCTGACTCTCCATCTTTTATATGGAGAATGTGTTGCGAGCCAATTTTTCTCGCGAGTGTGAAAACTGCACCAATGGTTCCGATTGGGTAAGTGTTGTTCCTCTGTGCAAGTTGGCTGATAGTTGTGTCTGGGAGGAAACAATATTCTGAAAAAATAGCGGGAACTTTTTCCAAAATACTTGTTTTGTTGAGCGATATAATCCGATCACAATCACCATGGTCATATACTATTTTGGGAAATATATTAAAATTTGTAATGGATATCCCATTACTTGGCAATATCTTTTATGCATGTTTCTGGACAAGTTGTGTGGGAATAGTCAGTGCGAATGTCATCAGGGCCTCATTGTTTTTCATTTCAGCACGGATAATGGATCTTGTTTTGTTTTCCTTGTCCAAGTAGGTGCTATAGACGACCATTATGTCCCCGGCGAATACTTTTCCAGCTCAGCAGTTGTTCAAGCCCTCTATTGATAGTATTTTGGGTATTAAAAGTTTAGACCTGGTGATATGTTTTGAACAGGAAAAGTAATGTGAATGGTAGTCTACATTATTTTTTTGTTTTCTTTTTTCCTGGCATAAATGTACAAGTAGACGCACAACTTGGATGAAGTATGGAGCCAGAGTTTTGCAACCAGACCTCTTAGTCTACAGAACTTGTGCTATGTTCGGCATCTCACTTGTGCTATGTTCGGCATCTCACTTGTGCTCATTGATACTTCTTGTGAACTGCAAAGTATGTGTTGTATATGACATCAACATATTCACCATGGCATAGATGAACAAATAGTTGAGGATATTTGTTTGGTAAACATATGAGGAAAAAAATGTATGCATCTTTACCTTTGGCCTTGTCAGTCTTTTGATGTTTGCGATGATTGACTTCTCATGGCCATCTCACTAGTCCAACTTTTTATGATGCAAGCATGTGTAGATGAACATCAAAAGGAATAAATAAGAATATGCATTGTATATTGTCCATAATTGTTTTGAATGTCACATAGAAGGTTGAAGGAGATGGAATATGAAATAGGGTGTCAAGGGATACTCAAGAAACATGAGGACCCGGTGGTCAAATTGTATGCCTCAGATTTGTTTACTCCAAAATTGTGTAACAATAAATAGGGAGTGATGGGGGGGTATGACGGCCAATCTATATATCATAGAGCCTCTGAAGCTAGAGGAGAAATCTTGAACCCGTCAGCGCGGGAACCCGTGATCGAGAAAGTGGCTAAGTATGGAATGAGGTAGAAGCATGACTATAAATGTGGACCCGTGAGTCCGCCAATCCGTGCACCTAGACATTTTCAGAAATATGACTAAGAAAATCAATCGAAAAGAAAAAATAGACAAGAAAAGTTAAGTATATAAGAGGGGAAAAAAAGGGATAATAGAAAGTGAAAAAAATAGAAATGGGGAGGGCAATGTTTGGAAGCGGGAAGTCTCAACAAAGGCCCATTGTTGCCAAATCATCATTTTCTAGTCCAATATTATATGCACCCACCCATTTTGTATGTTTGATTTACTAGCACAATTGGTATACCTTTTCGAAGATTGTACCAAAATCCCCTCAGTTGTGGCATATAAGAATTCATCTTCCTGTCCAACCAATCTGTTTCTTTCAATGTAGTAATGCCGAACATACAGTGGACATGAAGGTAAGTTAGTATGCAGAAAGACACGTAAGAGAAATAAACATAGTTTTATTTATTTCAATGTAGCAGCAAAGATAATACAATTCACATGAGAATAAGTTACTATGTAGAAAGATACATAGTATCTACATATAGTAAAATAGGTGCAAAGAAGTAGAACAAGTAGAACAAATACACATACAATAAATGAAATAATAAACACTAGAATATGAAATAAGAGTATAGGCATGCACCTCTGTAACTCCTCCTCTACATTCGCGACAAAGAGTCCATCATCCTCTCCATCCACTCTGTTTGTTTAAATATAGAAATGCAGAAAAAATACAATGGACATGAAGGAAGTTAGTATGCAGGAAGACATATAAAAAAAATTAAACAGAGTTAAATTTTTTTCAATGTAGCGGCACAAAAAATACAAAGGACATGAAGATAAGTTAATATGTAGGAAGGAATGCAATATCTACATACAATAAATTAGGTGAACACATATACAGACAATAAATGAAATACAAAACAACGAAATATGAAATAACAGTACAAGCATGTACCTTTGTATCTCCTCTTCCACCATTGCGATAAAGACTCCTTTGTTTTCTTCAGCTATTCTGTTTGTTTGAATGTGGGAACACACAAAATACAATGAACATGAATGGAAGTTGGTATGCAGAGGAGAACAAGAAATATGTACATACACTAAATGAGAATCAATGAATAGAATAAAATATATNTGTTTGTTTGAATGTGGGAACACACAAAATACAATGAACATGAATGGAAGTTGGTATGCAGAGGAGAACAAGAAATATGTACATACACTAAATGAGAATCAATGAATAGAATAAAATATAGATAGAGACATGAACCTTTTCTTTTCTCCATCCATGGTTGTGATTATATAAAGTTTTCCCTTCCCAAAATATATTACAAGCCACAAAATATTAAGAAATTTGGTGCAGACCCCCTTCTCTCCTAAGGGATGTGTGACCTCCCGGTCAGGATATTCGATTCTAGAGTTGAACAACTCTCTAAAACCTTGTTGGTCATGTTTTGTATTACACACAGGTCCTCTCGGCTCCCTGCGCAGGCTTCACGATACCCAGTTCCCTTTCATGTTCTGCGAAATATCAGAGTTCTGGGTGTTAGCTCCTTTTCAGATTATCCCCCTCTTGATGTGACCTTGGGATGTGACCCCACATGACCATGCGTTTGTGGGCGCGGCCAAAAGCGGTTTCAATCAAACTACTTTTTGGCCCGCAATTATCCTTGAGCCTCGACATGTCCTCTTTTCGAAACCACGGTCTGGATTGCGGCCCTCCTTTAGAAAATTAACTTCCATGCACTTTCTATCCCCATAATGAGATATGACCATCGATCTCATGATCTTGACAGGGCTTTCAAATGAACGACCCAGATCTAGTTCTTAGAATCAACGGTCTAGATCTGTCCCTCCCCAATCAACGAACAAGATCTATTTGTGATTCCGGACTTCAGAATTCTCAAATCACAAACCTTTGTTTTCTTCGTAGACCAATCTTCCAGAGCAGAAGATCTGTTGACACCTATCCCCTTCAATCAACGGTTGTGATCTCTGTGGGTCTTTGGGCTTCAGGGTTTTTAAATCTCAAATCATTCTTTCTTCTGTACTTCAATCTCCCAAAGCTAACGATCTGTGGACACCTGTCCTGCTCAATCAATGGTCTGGCTCCTACTTTGGACGTTTGACCTTTCAACTCAGATCAACGGTCCTATGACCCTCTTCTCGATCAATGGTTGAGATCCTCTTTAGGTTTCGAACTTCTGAGATCTCAAATATCAAAACTTCACTATTTCCCCAATGGCTTTATCCAAAGGCTTTAATCCACTGATTTGTGTCCTCTTGATCTGACGATAGATGATTACTTTGGGTCTTTACCCGGATTTCACAGATTTGTTCCACGTCTTCTCTAGATCCGATGGCTTAGATTTACTACGGGACTTTATCTGGAGTGCTCAGATATTCTCCATGTCTCCTCTGATCTAACGGGTATAAATCACTTTGGGACTTTACCCAGAATGCTCATATCTTTGCCACTTCTCCTCTTATCTGATGGCTCAATTTTACTTCGGCGATCCGACGCTTGATATTGGCTTCGGATGATATGATGACTCAGCTTCACTTCGGCTGATCGGACGATTGAGGTTTGCTTCAGGTTTCTGGCTCTTCATGCTTCAGAAATATCAAATATCAATCTTCGCCTCCTCCTGAACTCACGATATATGACGGCTTAGATCCACTTTGGAAATCTGACACTCGAGATTTTCTTCGGGTGATCTGACAACTCAGATCCACTTCGGCAAATCGAACGATTGAGATTTTCTTCGGGTTTTCGGCTCTTCGAGCTTTGGAAATCTCAGATCTCAATCTTTGACCAGTCCTCCTGGACTCACAGTATCGGATGAATCAGATCCACTTCGGTTGATCTGACGCCTGAGATTACTCCAGATGATCTGATGGCTCAAATCTGCCTCGACTAATCGAACAATTGAGACTTACTTTGGAATTTTAGAGCTTCCGACTTCATAAGTTTCAAATCTCAAACCTTAGTGAGTTATCTCTCTTGAGTGTGCGAAGCGCTAAGACTCGTGCACCTTACTCTGATCAGACGATTGTTTATCTCTTGCATTGTGATTCAACGACCACTGTCACTCCTCCTCCTGAGCTTCAAATTTCTTCTGACTTAGAAGATTTTCTAAGTCTTCAAAGGTATCTACCTTTGAACCTCCTATGATTCTGTCTCTCAGACCTCGTCAACACTTCTGAAAAGTGTTATCCCTCCTAAGCTTGGTATTTGTGAATATTTTGACTCCCCATGCACTCCTTGCATTCCAGGGATTTCAATAACTCAGATCCGAAGGATTTCTCGAAAATAAATTCTTCTCGCCCTCTTAGCATTCTCCTTTTCTAGTTCTTCGACTTCTTACAAAGTTGCTTTGACACTTAGTCGAACCTCAGATCTGTGCGCTCCTTGCAACAGATTCTTACGCAAGGTTTTGAGCTCTTGTGGATGACTGTGCACGCCTTGCAATAGTCACTTTGCACTCCTTGCAAAGGGAAAGTTTCATGCTATCTCTTCTGAGCTTCGGAACCGAAATAGGCTCTGTCAATGCACTCCTTGTGTTCTGTTTTCACACCTTGCATAGATTCAACGATAGAGAAACAATATAAACTTATACTAACATTCATAGTTCCATCTACTCATAACAAAATTCATTCATTCATGAAAACACAATAACAGGGAATTGCAAACAATGTCCACACCATGCATTGGGTCAATTTTCCTCTGTTATCTTCATTCAAAAGTAAAATGGCTACACCTAAAATCAAAACAACAACTGAAACTCATAAATCTCCTACTAACTTGTAGCAACCTCTTTGGGCATACAAAACTTCTATTTATCTCAGAGGGTCCTTAGGGTTCCCCTCGACTACTTGTCTACTCCAAAACCTAACCTAACGACTATCTTAGTTCAGTGACATTCCAGAGCAGGAGTGGAAACTCCCACTTTTCTCATGATCGTTCAAGCGTGCTCCAAAAGATTTTCCCGGCGCTGAGTTCAGGCATGCTTCAAAATGTTTTTCGTAACTTCCAACGTTGAGATTCCAAAAAGATTCCTAGGCGTTGAGTGGTCCTACTCTGCATGCTTGCTAATGATTCTCCTGCATCAAAATTGCAGGGCCACAGCTAAATGATTTTGGTTTTCTGCGGCAAAGTATCTAGATATGCTTTGAGACATGGAAATATAATTTTGCAGTATCTTTGGTGTACATCTCATATTTCAAGTACAAGACAAATTGTGTCATGGTCGCACCAGTCTGTGTATAGGATAAAGAGGTTGTATTGTGATATGGGCACATTTCACCATATATGGTTAATAAATTTGTTTTATACATGTTTTATCTTAACAAAAAGACAACGGACATTGTAATTTCACATGTAGTTGTCTAATCATTTGTTATGCCACTATTTTGTATCATGTCAACACTAAAGTATCCTAGAATGATAATGGTTTCATCCAAATATAAATGGTGTGATGCATTTGATAACACATTCATTATGCTAGCAAAGTTGCACTCCAAACAACATAGAAACTGAATACTACAATTTGCAATCCACAGAACACCACTCTTGGTAGCACCATCTCAACATCCTTTTCTTCTACAAGAACATTTTAAAAAGACATGTAGGTATGGTCCAGAAGCAGGAAAAATATTTGGAGCAAAATTTAAGAGCAGGATAGGCGAGCCAAATACGACAAACAACAGAACCGTAGGTCCACTCACGGGTGCAGGACCTGAACACTGCAAAGTGCAAGAAAAAAAACAACTCCAACTGCCGGCGCAAGACCCCAACCCTGCAAAGACGAAGTAAACAAAAAAAAAACAGCAAGCAACAAACTAGCGAGCAAGCACGAACAGGCCCAATTTCATCCCCAGGACCTCAAACTCGCAAACTTGAGCCAAACAAAAACAAGCAACAATCGATGAACCAACGAACCAGCAAACAAGAAACAACCACTGAACCAATAAATAACATATGTATCTCCAACTATTACCAATCTGCAGCCCAAGAACAGAAGGAACCAGAAACATATGACGCGCATGCCAGTAGAAATAATCAAACATTCTTACTTGCAAACTACAAACAGTGAACAACAAAGAATGAATAGAAAATGAAATTATGGCATCGAAACTTACTCTGAAATGATGAATGACAGAAGAACATGTCGAATTGTGGGTGCAACACTTGGACCCTACAAAGTAAAAAAAAAACAGATCCAACTGCGAATGGAGGACCCCAACCTTGCAAAGTTGAAGTAAACAAAAGCAAGCAAGAAGCACCAACAGGTCCAACCGCAGTCGTAGGTCCCCAACCTTGCAAAGTTGAACCAAACAACAGAAAGCAACACTGACGAACCAACAAACAAGAACCACCCACTGAACCAGTAAACAATATATGTATCTTCAACGATGACCAAATTGCATTCCAAGCATAGAAGAAATATGAAACATACAATGCCTATTCAACTTGTGGTGGACAACAATATTGTCCAAATTCAGTGCAAGATTGTATGGAAAAATTTGAGGAAAAATGCACTCTGAGAAGCCTATTTAGGTAAACATTTAAGATTGTCAAGTTGTTTAAGGGCCTCATGGTATGCAAACATTTAAGCTGTCAGGCCTGTTTCAGGACCTAGCGCTTTGTAAACATTTAGGTTGTCAGGCCTATTCAAGCACCTAAAAATAGTGTCAATGCTCTAAACCTTCTGTATGTAAACATTTCAATACAAATGCTAATGAATAATAATGATAAAAGGACATATTAATATGCCATCGCTATAGTCCCTCTACGCCTTCAACATGGACTAATAATAAAAAAACATTAAAAAACAACATCCATGCTCAGAACTTTCGGTATGTAAACATTTCAGTAAAAATGTAATAAAAATTAAAAAAGAGCGTCTAAGCTCAAAACTTTGGGTATCTACACATTTACAACATTGGGAACAACGAAATTGAATAAGATCTCCAATATATTCTCCAATGAGACAATGACATATAAGTTTTTTTTTTTTTATATATAAAATAATGTTTTTACTTCTATAGTACGAACAATACAGATGATGTAAAATTTATAGTCAAAGAACATATTAATATGAAGTCAACGAATTATCGATCGCTATAGTCCCTCTGCGCCTTCGGCAGGGACTAACAACAACAACAACTACTACTATATGCTTAGTATTAATTTAATTTTAATAAGATATTGATTAATAAAAAAAATAAGATCAAAGAAAAATAAGTTAAACAAATTTTATAAAAGATATAATATAAAATTATCTTCTTTATATAAAAAATTATTATAATAATTTAATAATAATTATATTAAATAAAATTAAAAAACATTTTAAATAATTATTTTTTATATTAAAAAAATTAATTATCATAATAGATTAATACTAATCATAATACATAAATCATCAGGTAAAATAATAGCAACATACTTTTAAAAAATGAATATATGTAATTTTGATAAATAATATTATATAAAATAAAATTTAAAAACATTTTAAATAATTAATTTTTATATTAATAAATTGATTATCATAATAAATTAATACTAATCATAATACATAAATCAACATGTAAAATACAAGTAACTTACTTTTAAAGAATGAATATATGTAACTTTGATAAATGATTCAATAATTTTTAATTCAACTTATTATATCTTTTAGTTTCTTAAGTGAGATTATGCAATACTTGTAAAATACAAGCAACATATTTTTAAAGAATAATATATGTAACTTTGATAAATGATTCAATAATTTTTAATTCAACTTATTATATTTTTTAGTTTTTTAAATGAGATTATACAATATATATTTTTCAAATTTTTAATTTATTTATTTTTAAATAAATAAAATATTTATTTATTTTTAAATTCATCAAAATTAATTAATAAAAAAAATATTTTATTAATTTAATATGTATATAAAATAAAATAATTATTTTTTTTCAAATAAAATTTATACATGTGTTAAACATAAATATTTCATAGAGATTGCTTGATTCTCAAATGATAAGATATTTCTTTAAGATAATGTATTCATTTAAATTATTCTCATTGTTGTATCATTTTTTTAATTATACTTTTTTTACATCATTATAATTATAACCTTTTGATTTTCTAATTCTACCCTGCCATTTTAAGTAGCTTATATTTTTCATAAGCTCATAATTATTTCATTTTTATTGGTAACCTTTCACTATCATTGTAGGTTCAATTATGTTATAGATTTTATTTGTTAATAAATAATGATACTTTTTATCATATTAAAATTTTGTTTATTTTATAAAATTTATTTTATAAAATGAATTAAGGAAACATCATGTATAATAAATTTGTTTTATATTAATGAATATTTCAATACTATATATATCATTAATTTATATATAATAAAACTATTGTAGTTGGCATTGGAGTTGGTGTGTGTTTGTTATCATAAAACAATGTTAAATTGCTAGTATATGACTCTCAATGTTACAATTATAAGAATATTTTATTTAGTGCGATGCTCTAGAAAAAAATTTAGGTTCATGCACAAAATGCTAGCACTCAAGTAAACTTTAAGCATTGCTCGAAAGCTTGTACTCTAGATAAAACTAAAACTAGGTAGTCACAACCCCTAGCCAATGATCTTCTCCATTGATGCTCACTCTACATCTATTGTGCTTCATCTTGCAAAAGAGGAAACTTCGGAAGAAATTAATCCAAGGTGAACAATTTGGATTACATTGGATATTTTCCTTCATTAGTAACTCTAAATAGTGGATTGCCTTGTTACACATATACTTGGTTGAATGTTCTATGAAATTATCTTTCTCTATATGCACAATGCACTCTGGATCATTTTTTGTTAGTAGCTAGGTTTACATAGTATATTGTTCTAGTGAAAGTGTTCTACACAGACATAGAAAATCGACATTAAATATTGGAACTAAAACATGTAAAATGAAGTCAAACAACTGTTTATTGTAATATGAAGATCTATAGGTTTCCTAAGAAAATTGCCAATGTCTAGTAGTAGACCCATAAACAACCAACCATTACAAGACATTTAGTGTAACTCTCATTTGTTTTCTACATAAGGTGGCACTCCATCTTCATTTACAATAATACAATACAAGTAACATCATTAATGATCCAGATTATTTTCGGCACGAAATGAGAGAGGAGATATAATAAATAAATGTACAGAGATATATCATATATCCAATACTATAATAGAGATATATTAGATATATAACCATAAACACAGAGATACATTAATACACAATTTCTATAAATGAGCGAAATGTACAAAATTGTAGAAATACAGAGTGTAGGACTTGCTAGAATGGTGGTAACTTATCTCTGAGAAGAGATGTGATGGCTGATCACATTCACAAGAAGATGATTATTAAAATGAGGCTCCAAAGGAATTTTTAACATAAACAAAAATCCAAAACCCTAACTCTGAAATATGAAAAGACAATAGTTTTGTGTACCCCGTTTTGGGTAGTTTGATGTATCAACTTCCCGTGGGTGTAACTTTGGCATACGATCTCCGTTTGGGGTGCACGATAGCTCGTTGGAAAGGTATATACAAGGAGATTCATTTTGGGGGATAAATTAGAGCCCTTGACTATCATTGAGGTGCCCTATTGTGAAAAAATGTTTTTAGGCCCTCAAAATGGCCCCAAAAGTTTAGGAACCAAAAAACTGCTAAAAATAGTAAGTTGTCAGAAAATTATTTTGAGCCAGTTGGAATAGGTGGGTGGCCACTGTTATCCACCTGGATCAATTAAATCCATAAAGAGAAGGATCGATGTCATTCAAATTCAATTCTCACTAGCACAATCTTCTTAAAAATCTTCAAATATATCAGTGTAAGAGACATTATCATCAATTGAATAAAAAATAAATTAGATTCCTCCAACATGCACTTAGAGAAGTATGTGTGTGTAAATTTAAAGGTGATATATAACATATTAAAAAATATAAAGTGTCTTTGTCAATCAATTCCATTACATAGAAATGCATAAGAAGTGGCACAAAATTTTAAAACAACATGACCACATATATTTTTTGTAGAGCTATGGCTCGGGTCCATATCCCATGATTTTAAAAAATAAATATAAAACATGAAGTTAAATTGTCCAAACTATAGAAATATCCACCCTCTCGTATTCAAACACCCAACATAAAATAGATAACGATAGATAAACTAAACATAAAACAAATATGAAACCTAATCAAAGTGGTTGTCTCCATTAAGATATAAGATGAATGGGGATTATAATTTGAATCTGCTAGCTCCCATATGCTCCATCTAACTCTATAGAATATGATAAATTGAGGGAAATTGAGTTGTCACAACTTATGACAACCCCAAAAGGGAACAAATGTATGTAAGGATGAAAACAAAAACTATTTAAAATGAGAATGGAAAGTAAGGATAGCGGATAGTAAAGTAGAGGATAAACTCACACACAATGTAATCTAGACCATCTCATCTTCATCCTTACTTCCTTATATACACGAGTTTAAAAAGTTCGTCAACATTATTGTTGGAATCGTTTTTTCCATCATTAGTTATTTAGTTTATAAAATTAAATCATATTTTCCATCTTGAAAGTAATCTCTCAAAATGAAAACATATAAGATATAAGAACAAATAAGTGTAGTTTTTCTGTTGGAGGGCCTAGTCGACTCTGTTGACTAGACCAACTAGTTGACCAAGTATCATTTGACTAGGAATGAGAAGTTGAACTGTGAGTTGGTTGACCATTGGGTTGGGTCGATCAAACGATGTATTTAAGCAGTTGTAACTACCTGCTAACTAACTCAAAGTATAAATATGAGATCATGAATGTAATAAAGTGGTTGTATGTTTGTGTTATCTTGATACAATAAAGGATACATGTTGTTGGTATGTCCATTACTTTCTCTTCCTTCTCTCTCTTCTATGTGTGTGCCTATATGAATCATGTATAATACATTATGTGAAGTACTACTGGTAACCTTTATGTACAATCCCATAGATTACAACATTGGTTCCATTGTTGGTAGTACTTGATCCAAGACAATTCAATAGTATTATGCACACATAGATGTTGAGTTTGGATGAGATGTGTGAGTGGTGGGAGAGAAAAATAAATAATTACCTAAAGAATTAAGCAAGAATGAATCAACTTACATTTGCGGAAGCAAAGTCCCATTTCTTCACCGATATTATTGGGTATGTGTTATATTATTTGCACGACTAGCACTAGTGTTGCCTCGGGACATGTGTCACCTTTTCTGCCTCATTTTTTCATGTCGTCTCAATTTCTGTGTCTATTGTTGGGCGGTTTTTCGGCACATGTTTTTTTTTTGACGGTTTTTTGTTTCAGGTTAAGGAATTAGGGTTGTTGAATAATCCAGGTCATTGGGTTAGGTTTTTGGATGTCATTGGATCCTATATGTATATTGTATTGTAAGAAATATATAGGATGAATGAATATACAATATGCTGGTTTACCCGGTTTGGATTTCCAAGGTAAAAATCTCCATGTAATGTGTGTATTTGTCATTGTATCTTTTCTGTTCTTTTTTTGAAAATATGTTTGCAGAAAATAATTGTACAAGGTTAAAATCTACAATTGGTATCAAAGAAACTATTGGCTTCAAGGGGACGCCTTTGTGGTCAAGGGTTTGGCTCAGGACTGTGATAAGTCTTGTTACAATGGGAGATCTGTGGTATTGATTTTTCAGATGAAGAGAAATGGCAAGCAGTTCAAAAATGGAGATAGAGAAGTTTAATGGGAAAAGTTTTGAGTTGTGGAAGCTCAAGATAGAAGATCTATTGGTGGACAAAGATCAGTCAATCGTGGTGGACCCAGGTACTGCACCTGCAGAAAATTCAACAGATGACTGGAAAAAGTTGGATCAAAAGGCGAAGAGCACATTCTGACTGTCTCTCTAAGATTCAGTATTACTGAATGTGCCAGAGGAAGCTACAACCAAGGATTTATGGGATAAGTTGGTGAAGTTGTATTAGTCTAAGTCCCTAGTAAATAAACTATTCCTAAGAAAGAATATGTATAACCTGAGGATGAGATATGGAGACTCGATGGAAAAACATTTGAACGCCTTCAATACTATGGTAAGTTAGTTAGTATCTATTGAGATTAAAATTTCAGATGAATATAAGTGTATCCGTTTACTTTTCTCTTTACCCGAGTCGTGGGATATTCTGGTTGTAGCCATAGGTAGTAATACAACTTCCTTGAAGTTTGATGAAGTGGTCTCATCCTTATTTTTGGAGGAGATGAGACGGATGAACATGGAAGGACATAACACAGTTGCATTATTTGCAAGAAGACGCTCCCAGGAAAGAAATATATATAACTCCTTAAGTGGGATATCTAAGTCTAAGGGTAGATCTAAATCTCCCAGAAATTTTGTAAAGGTATGCTGGAGATGTGGAAAAGAAGGGCACTACAAGAAGCAATGTAGATCCAAAGTTGAGAAAATGAAGGGATGTGAAGAAGCTCCTTCTACAAAAGAAAATACCTCCAAGGAAGAAGGAGGGGATGTGTACTTGGATTCTTCAAAACACATGCAAATCATGAGGCATGGTTGGTTGACTCAGGTGCATCCTTTCATATGACTCCCCACAGGGAGTGGTTTTGTGAATATGAAAGGTACGATGGAGGTAATGTTTTCCTAGGTGATGACAAGAAAACAATATTCATAGGATGACGAAAAGTCAAGTTTAGGCTCATAGATGGAAGGATTAGAACAATACCTAGTGTTCTGGACATCCCAAGATTGACCATAAATTTGATTTTTGTAAGAAAAATGGATGATGTAGGGGTAAAATAAATATTTGAAAAGGAAACATGCAGGATGGTTCGAGGAGCAATGGTGTTGCTGAAGGGAGTTCGGTTTGTAACTATGTATAAACTAGAAGGAAACACTATTAGTGATGGGTGTAATAGTTCCAATTTTCCTAATATTGGATTTGAAGAAGAAAGAACTCCTACAGTCTCTGGAGAAAAGGTTATTTTGTGGGATTCAAGACTCGGGCATATGAGAGAGAAGGGTCTTCGACTACTACATGGTAAAGGTATGGTTGAAGGTATGTCTAGCTGCTCTCTGGATTTTTATTTCAATGAACATTGTGTAAGATTCCCCTCTGGTGCAACGAGGGAAGACGGAATTTTATAGCTAGTTCACAGTGATGTGTTTGGCTCTGTGTCGGTTCCATCATTGGGAAAATCTATGTACCATGTCTCATTTATAGATGACTTCTTGAGGAATTCTTGGATATATTTCCTCAGGAAGAAATCTAAAATATTTGACAGGTTTAAAGAGTTTAAGGCTCTTGTTGAGAATCAAACAGAGAAAAGAATTAAGGTGTTGAGGATAGATAATGGTGGAGAGTTATGTTGGAATGAATTTGAATAGTTATATAAGAAGTGTGGTATAGCAAGGAATAAGACTAATCCATATACACCTTAGCAAAATGAAGTTGCAGAAAGGATGAACAAGACGTTGATGGAAAAATAAAGGTGCATGCTCAGTGGTGTCGAGTTAGGGAAAGAATTCTGGGCAGAGGTAGTGGGTACCACATGTTACCTGGTCAACAGATCACCCTCATCAACACTGGATGACAAGACTCCACAAGAGGTATGGACTGGTAAAAAACCTTTTCTCACATATCTCAAGGTATTTAGTTGTGAGGCCTATGTTCATGTTCCAAAGGAAAATAAGAGTAAGTTAGATAAGAAGGAAAAAAAGTGTATCTTTATTGGGTATAAATATGGTCTCAAAGGTTATAAGATTTGGAACCCATAATCTAAGAAGGTTGTGTATAGATGAGATGTGGTATCTAGAGAAATGAAGGATGTTGTTAAACAAGAAGTCCTACCAAGTAAGAAAGAACTAGAGAAAATAGAGTTTAAGACAAAGGATGATGAATCAGACTCTACATAAGAATATAAATCAAAAGAATAAGATCCACATACTCCAGTATTGAGGAGATCAGTGTAGGAAAGAAGAATACCAAAAAGGTATACTCCATATTATTTCCATTCAAATTTTTCTTTATCTATTATTGATGATGATCCTAGAACTGTTAGGGAAGCAATGGATTCAAAGGATGGAAAACTCCGAAGAAAGGCCATGGTTGAAGAAATGACAACCTTGGATAAGAATGAGGCTTGGGATCTAGTGGAGTTCCCAACTAGAAGAAATACCATTGGCAACAAATGGGTATTTAAAAAGAAGCTGAATGCATAAGGAAAAGTGGAGAAATACAAATCTCAGTTAGTAGCAAAGGGTTATTCCCAGGTTGAGGGAATTGATTTTGGTGAGATTTTTTCTCCTGTTTCCAAGTTAACTTCTATTAAATTTATGTTATCTATTTCTGCTGCATTTGATTTTTAAGTAGACCAGATGGATGTGAAGAAAACATTCTTATATTGGGATATGGAAGAAGAAATCTATATGAAGTAGCTAGAAGGATTTGCTATGAAGGGAAAGAAGGAGCTGGTATGCAAGTTGGAAAAGTCCCCGTATGATTTAAAACAATCACCAAGGATGTCGTATCAAAAAAATGATACTTATATGATGGGACTTGGCTTCACAAGAAGCAAAGAGGATCACTATGTGTATTTTAAATTAATTGGTGATCATTTGATTTATTTGGTATTGTATGTGGATGACAGTTGCTGATAGAAAACAACAAGGAGATTATCCAGTATGTGAAAACTCATTTTTCCTCTAAATTTGACATGAAGGATATTGGTGCTGCAAATTTCATTTTGGACATGGAAATTAAAAGAGATCAGTAAAAGAGGAAACTTTGGTTAAATCAAAGAAAATATGTTGAGACAATATTGCAGAAGTTTAATATGAAAGAATGTAAAACGATCAAGGTCACTATTCCTGTTGGTGTAAAGTTATATGCGGATCAGTGTCCCAAGACACAGGAAGAGGAGGAGGACATGTCTCATGTTCCATATGCGAGTGCAGTTGGAAGTTTGATGTATGAAATGGTTTGTACTAGACCTGACATTGCACATGCAGTGGGAGTTTTGAGAAGGTATATGTCAAAACTAGGGAAGGAGCATTGGACAACAGTAAAAAGGGTTTTTAGGTATTTGTGTGGCACTTCTAGCTATGGATTATGCTACCAAGGAAGACTAGGATAGAAAAACGTGTTGGAAATACATGGATTTGTGGATGCAGACTGGGCTAGAGATATGAATCATAGGATATCTACTAGTGGGTATGTGTTTAACCTATTTGGAGGAGCAATTAGTTGGATGAGAAAAATATAGTCCGTAGTGGCACTTTCAACTACAACCACTCATGCAAGAAAGGAAGCAATATGGTTACAAATATTATTTTTAGGTATTAGGTTGGTACAACAAGTTGTAAGGATAGATTGTGACAGTCAGAGTGCAACTTTTCTAGAAAAAATCCCAGCTTATCATTCAAAGACAAAGCATATTGATGTTCAATATCACTTTGTGAGAGACATGGTTGAAGAAAATAAAGTGTTTCTGATGAAGGTGGACACTTTGAAGAATGTCGCAGATTCATTAACAAAATTTGTGAGCACCGAGAAGTTCTCTTGGTGTAGAGGATCTATGGGCATTGTTTCCCTGGATTGTTGA